>CAMZMU010000057.1:31505174-31601495 GCA_947311845.1 Poa pratensis | reverse complement strand
TGATACAGGGTACCTATAAAGCTAGCTGCCTGGTGGGATCTTAACGGGACAAGCGGGATATCTCGTATAGCCTAATAATATTTTTGTTTGTGGGATAATTAAATGGTGGGGACCTGTTGACGGAAAAGAAAGAAGAAAAAGAAAGAAAGAAAGAGAGGCGGCGGCCTAGGGTTTCAACCCTAGTCGTCGCCGCCGGCGTCATCTGCACCTTCATCGTCGCCTTCGTCTAAGAATTGACGGGTCATCATCTCCTCTAGGTGCCGCGGGCACTAGGAGGGGTGGGGACCTCGGACCTACGCAAGGCGCTACACAAAGGTCCTTAATTTTAGAGCTTGGTTTTGGTTGTTATCTTCTTCGTCAATGGAGATGGCATCGTCTGCAATAAGTGATCTTTCGCGCTTCGTTCGTTGGCGAGATCTCCTTCTCGACGTCAATGGTGCTTGTGGAAGATTAAGTTTGTCTAGGTATGGTTTTTCAGATCTTGCTTCGCCAGATCAATCTTGGATTGTTTCTCATGGTTGCCGCGAGGAGGTTTGTCCTCGCATTATCTATCCCGGCTACTATGTCTTCGGCAATGGTGATTCGTTCTCTCGGCTCCCAACGACGTCGACAAAGTGGTTCGGTTATTTGTCCCTGGAATATCAATGGTGGTGCTCTTGCCGATGTTGTTTGATTAATTTAATGGCTACGTGCCTGCACAAAGTCTTGGTATTGCGGCTCAAAATTAAAAAGGGAGAACCTTCGTTGGTATTCACATGTCTGTGGTTTGGTGTATTCGGCGTTGTTCTACGGCTGCCTTCAGAAAAGTACAAGATTGTGTCATGGAAGAAGAAAGGGGTTGAAGATCTCATAGATTTGCTCATCTCTTTTAGTATTGTTTTGTAATCGATGTAATCGTATACTCTTTGTTGGTTTAATATATATGGAAAAATTCAAAAAAAAATTTAAATGGCGGGACAACGGGATAAGTGGGTCAATAGTCTTATTGGGAACGGCCATCCCAGTCCCATCCCACCTCATCCCAGTTCCATCCCACCTGAAACCTGAATGCTGTGTTTGGATGCACAGAATTCGCCTCCGAATTGAATTGGCAATGGAATACCAAATCAACGATTTCAATGGAATACCAGAAATGTTGTTTGGATGTGCACGGTATTCATCTGTAGAATCACGCTGCGAATGGAATTCTAAATCCTGTTTGGATGTACATTGTGTGGAATTGAATGTTTTTTTGACTTTGAACAATATAATGTGTGTAATATGAATGAAATATACATGTATATATTAAAATTTAGGTAAAAAGAAATCAAACAATTTCGTTTTGGGAAAAATCTGAAAATATCCCAAAAAATAGCCTCGAATTTCGATCTGTGATTTTGTTGCGTTTTTTGTGGTTTTGATTCACTGGATTGGTGTCTTTGGTGTTGATCTACACTTCCACAAATTTTCCCATCCAATTCCACCAATTTCCCATCGAATCTGAGCGATTTTGACCCCTTTTTCCGTTGTTGTTCTTCACAGAGAGGAGGGGTTTGTGCCCGTGTTCTTGCTCGAGTACGACAGCAGGTCAACGCCACCGGCCACCATCGCTGCCTCGCTGCTCCTCTCCCGCCCGCTGCGCTCCACCCAGGCCGCCTCGCCACACATCGACACACAGACCGCCTCCACACGCCCGCTCGCATCCAGGCCCGCGCCATCCCCATCCTCTGCTCGCGCACATCCATCGCTGTGCTCGCCCGTCCCCGTCCGGAACTTGCGGCGGCGGCGGTGCAGGCAGTAACGCCCGGCGGCGCGGGGCCCGGCGGTCGTCGGCGGCGCGGCGGCGGGTGGCCCGACGGCGGCGCGGAGAGGGCTGCAGCGGCGGTAGGTTGAGCGCGAGGTTGTGCGTGAGGTTGGGGGCGAGTACCCCTTCGCTCGATTCAGAGCCATTTCAGAGGTCTGGACCTCGGAATTGGCGGGCCGAAAAATTACACTCGTGGGTGGGCTGCTCGGAATTGAGCCCGAATTCCACGCCCCCAATTCTGAGCGCAAACAAACAGCGGAATTGGCCTATTTGGACCTCAATTCCAGTTCCGAGCTCCAATTCCGTGCAACCAAACACAGTAGAAAGGTAATTTCTTTAAGCGGGGCGTGTTCGAATACCTCATCCCTGAAAAAAAAAAGATTGGTGAAGAAGAAAAGCCTGAGTTGGGATTTGCGATTTGAAAACGGCATCTGAAAAGTATATCCAAGCAAAGACTCTCACGGCAGAGTTTTCTTGAAAAGAAAGGCCTTCAAGCCTGACGTCGAGAGCAAGACTCGAGACGCACGTGACGGCCACACGACTCCCCGACAGCTGCCCCCGATCTGGACCGTCCATTACCATGTGCCGTCATACAAAACTAACGGATCTGGTCGTTCCCGTCCACCAAATTATTCTGGCCCAAATGCTTCGTATCGCACGCGTGTTAGATTGACGAATCGAACGGCCGAACTAGGCGACAAAATTGCTGCCCGAACACGGACAGCTCCTCTTTCTCATGTGTGGTTCCCCAATCCCCTCTTACCACGCGCAGCACCGGCGGCAGCGCGCGTCGCTGCCGGCGGCCCTTCCAGCACGCCCCCCCTCCCCGCCTCCGGCTTCATGTCCAGCGCGCCCCGTCCACGGCTCCCCGCACGAGCTCCTCGCGTCGTGCTGCTTTGGTGCCGACCGTGCCTCACGCCGCCGGCCAGTTCCCCTACGACCCTCAGCTCGATCCTCCCCCGGCCAGAATCCACGGCGCGGAAGCGGGCAGGACATGGCCGCGGTGCTGGCCACCCCTACCTCTCCTCACGACAGCTGCCCACACCCAGCGACTCGCCGCGCTGCCATGGCTCCGCCGTCGCCTCTCCTCCTGGCTTCTGCCGGGGTTCCAATCTTGTACACCCTTCCCTAACTCGACGTCCATGGGGGCGCCGCCACGCTGTCGACGACAGGTCGAGATTCCGGCCATGGCCATGCGCTGGTAGAGGCAGCACGAACTTGGGCAAGCGGGAGCCGGCGCTGGCATTCTCATGGGGCCAGCAGCGGAAGGGTAGCGCTAGGTTGGGCCGGCGGCGACTCGCGACACGTTCTTTGTGTGTTGCTGCTGCGATGTATCTCAAGATCTTGTATCTTTTCTTTTTGCTGTGTATACGAATCGTGGATGCATTTGATGTTCGTGTGTGCTGATCTGTTCTGCTCCAACATGATTGCATTTGACTTTTCTTTTGTTGAGAACAGTGGATGCAATCCATTATGAACAACTAGCGTATATATAAGTTGCTCAATTATATCCAATTTGTTGCCTAAGTGCATATACACGTTGCTTAATTTACCAATTTGTTGCCTAAAATATTTCAATAATTACTCAATAATTCTACCAATTCATTTATGAGGTTACTCATATATTAGTTACTTACTCTATTAATTTGTTGGCTAACAGCATATATTAGTTGCTCTTACCAAAATTAGTTTTTAGGTGTCGTGGATTTGCTTTTCGCGGTTGTGAAATCTAAAGATCTCACATCAAAATTACTTACCATGGTAGTGAAGTTGCCTCACAACATCTCCACCGGCACCCAATAATTTTGTCCGACATCTCTACCGGCAACATATATTAGTTGCTTTTACAAAAAAAAAATAGTCGGTGTGAATTTGCTTATTGCGGTTGTGAAAAAATAAACATACATAATTGCTCAAATCTATCATTTTGTTGCCTACCTGCATATATAACTTGCTTAATTCTATCAATTTGTTGCTTAAAATATTTCAATAGTTGATCAATTATACGAATTTATTTATGAGGTTACTCATATATTACTTGCTTAACTCTATCAATTTGTTGCCTAACCGTGTATATTAGTTGCTTTTACCAAAAAAAAAATTTGGTGTGGTGTTGCTTATCTGTAGTTGTGAAATTGCCTCTTCGCGCACACAAGATTGTTGCCTAATAACACACATGAGTTACTCAATTTTGCTAGTTTGTTGTCTAATATCTTACAATATTTGCTTAATTCTGCCCATTTGTTTGTCGTTACTTACAATATTTCACCCTCTCCGCGCCTCTCGCTTACTAGCGTCCAGTATTTTTCACCTTCTATGCGGCTCTCGCTCGCTCGCGGCATCGGCCGCATTCACGGAACTTCACGCCATGCCCGTCATCCTCCTCACCCTAAGGCTCTCATCCAACTTTGTTGCCTACGATTTGTTCTGTGTTCTTGCTAAGTTGCTTTTAGTTGTTATTAAATTGGCTATAGTTGTCCTAAAGTTAAGCAACTTCGGTGTGCGCCGATGCAACTTCATAACAGCGATAAGCAAGTCAAATCAACTTTGGTACGAATCAAACCAACTTTGATATGCCACGAAGAAATTGTAAAACAACGGTAATCAACTTCAAATAATTTAAATTAACTTTTGTACAAGGCGAAACAACGTTGATGTGCGTTGAAGCAACTTTATTGTAACGGTAAGCAACTGCACAACAATCAAAATAAACTTTGGTACGAGGCAGATGAACTTTGGCATGCGCCGAGGCAACTTCATAACATCGGTAAGCAAATTTTTGTGTGCGAGTACGCAACTTCGCAAGCGATAATTTAATACCAACGCCACATAGTTTAGTAATAATTTTTGGCAACTTCGTAAACAATTCACTATATACCGTAGGCAACTTCATGGCGCCGTCAGCTCCACACTATCACACTGCGCGAGCAATTCGAAGGTGGACGTCACGTCGGAGCACCCATTGAGGAATTCAGAGCAACTCTGAAACATCAATAGGCAACTTCGCAACATCGGTACACAACTCTATAATAGTAGCACACAAACTCACTGAGGCAATTGAGCAACTAATATTAACTGACGTAATTGAGCGAGTCTATGATATTTGAGGCAACAAATTAGCAGGAATAAGTAACAAATATCGCCATGTTGATACACTCTCGTCATGCTCCAGGGCATTGTGCACAGAAGATCAACCAGCTCGCTTCGCGTACTAGCAAACACCACGTGGTAGCACAGTCAAAAGTTACAGTCGCTTACTAGCAAACCCCAGCTCGCCTCGCGTACTAGCAACCAGCTCGCTTCAACTAGCTTTTCTTCTCTCCTGCTCCTTCTCAGAAATCGATGGAGAAGAGTCGCCGTCTCAAAGGATAAATGGAGGAGAATATACATGCTTGTTCCAGGTGAGGCGGGAGGTCGCCGGGGCAGCGCGGTGGGAGCCCTGGGGCGGCGCGGTCGGAGGCTTCGTCGGCGCGGTCAGAGGCCGGAGGGCGGCGCGGTGGGAGGCCGGAGGGCAGCGCGGTGGGAGGCTGGGGGCCGGCGCGGTGCGAGGTCGGAGGCCGGCGCGGTGGGAGGCTGGGGGCCGGCGCCGTTGGAGGCCGGAGGGCGGGCGCGGCAGCGGGCAGGAAGACGACACGGAGTGGCAGGGGCGGTTTTCTTTTCTTTTTGGGTCGGCCGTTGGGATGAGCGAACCAACGCGCGTGCGTTCGCTAGACGCGTCTGGCATCCGCCGTGGCCTCCCTTATTTAATACTCCACGCCCGGCCAGATTATCCTCCTCGACCACTCCGCTCTCCGCAAAAGTTCTTCTTGTTCCGCAAACCACAAGGCGAAAAGGCGAAAAAAGGTAAGAACTCCGATCTCATCGATGCCTCTCCCATGAGCTAGCTCGATCATTCGTCGTAATTTGAAGCTTGGTTCGTCCACGATCCGTCGCCAGATCCGATCCTCCAGATCTGCTTCGTCAAATCTGAGCAGTAGAAGAAGAAAATTACTTACAGCGTGCGTCGTTTGATTACTAGTTCTAGTGTTTCCGTACAGCCTTTAATCCGTCTTATCGGTGCGGTAATTCTAGGCTAGCTATTTGACTGCTTTTGATTGGGATTGAACGCCCCGATCTAGTGATTAGGCGCGGGTTAATGATTCAATGATGCTATTCTCTAGCGCAGATCTGTCTGGTTCCGTGGATTTTGCTCGCTGATTTTGGTTGTGATTTTGCAGGCGATGGCGACCTCATGGACGCTGCCCGACCACCCCACGCTCCCCAAGGGCAAGACGGTGGCCGTCATCGTGCTCGACGGGTGGGGCGAGGCCAGCGCTGACCAGTACAACTGCATCCACCGCGCCGAGACGCCCGTCATGGATTCGCTCAAGAATGTATGTTCCCTTGGCACCTGTCTGTTACCTTTCATTCTGTGTTGCGCATATGCAGTCCGTTAGCTTCCTCTGTTTAATATGTGATTATGTGTGTACCCATCTGGCTTAATGTGATTGCAACCCATATTTCCACCCACTCTAGATTAGTGCTCTAGTTTACTATGTCGATGAATCCGATGTGACTGTTGGCCTACAACAAAAAATTGTGCAATAGTTGCTGGCATTCATGTAATTGATGGGTCGCACTACAATGTTTCACAGTTAGTTCTAACATTACTAGTATTTCATATGTTGCATTTAACTCAGTCTGTTCGGATGTGTTTTTGACAATACTTAGATGTGCTGCTATGTTTTGCCTACATAGCTTCGTTTTGAGATGTGCAATTTCTAACTCGTTTTTATTTTATTTTTGGTTAAAACAACAGGGTGCTCCTGAGAAGTGGACACTAGTGAAGGCTCATGGAACTGCTGTTGGTCTCCCTAGTGATGACGACATGGGCAACAGTGAAGTTGGCCACAATGCTCTTGGCGCTGGTCGGATTTTCGCTCAGGGGTATGCTTGCATTTTCTTCTTGGAAATTTATTCTCTCCTGTCAGCAGTGCACCTTCTCTTGCATGTTTTAATCCGATGTGAATAGGGGCACCTGAGCTAGTATATGTATAGTCTTATAGCTTGCATCGTCATTTATTTATTTACTAACTCCTAGCCAGGACAAATGTCTTGTGGATGCTGATTTGCGCTTGCTTTGGTTAAGCTCCTTACATACTTTTCTGTTGAACTGTTTGAGTAGTTTGCATAACCATGGGCTAGAAAATCTATTCTATGATATAACGATTAGCTCCTTCATCTTGTTTTCAACAAAGCTAATTAGTTAATATACTTGATTTCTATAGCGCAAAGCTAGTTGATGCTGCTCTTGCATCTGGAAAGATTTGGGAAGACGAGGGGTTCAACTACATCAAAGAGTCTTTTGCTGAAGGTACTCTGCACCTTATTGGTCTGTTGAGTGATGGAGGAGTCCACTCCCGGCTAGACCAAGTGCAGGTTTGTGAAGCAATCTTTGGTTTATCTTGCTATAGTTGAGTTGTGAATTTCTTATATTAATTTGTTCCTGGTTTCACTTTATTTTCAGTTGCTTGTGAAAGGTGCCAGTGAGAGGGGAGCAAAAAGAATTCGCCTTCACATTCTTACCGATGGGCGTGATGTGTTGGATGGCAGCAGTGTTGGTTTCGTAGAGACAATAGAGAATACTCTTGCTCAGCTTCGTGAGAATGGTGTTGATGCACGGATTGCATCTGGTGGTGGAAGGATGTATGTTACCATGGACCGCTACGAGGTACACTCTCATTTGTTGTATAGCTGTTGTGGATTACAGCGGAGTTATCTCTAAACTGGAAAATACATATTTTCCCCATTAAAATCTAATTCATTTGTCAATGTGTTGCAGAATGACTGGGATGTGGTCAAACGTGGGTGGGACGCTCAGGTGCTTGGAGAAGCACCATACAAATTCCAAAGTGCACTTGAAGCTGTGAAAACACTAAGAGCAGAGCCCAAGGCCAATGATCAGTACTTGCCCGCGTTTGTGATAGTTGATGAGAGTGGCAAATCGGTTGGTCCTATAGTAGATGGTGATGCAGTTGTGACTTTCAATTTCAGAGCTGATCGCATGGTTATGCTTGCAAAAGCGCTTGAGTTTGCTGATTTTGATAAATTTGACCGTGTTCGTGTACCAAAAATTAAGTATGCTGGTATGCTCCAGTATGATGGTGAGTTGAAGCTTCCAGGCAAATTCCTTGTTTCCCCTCCCTTGATAGAGAGGACATCTGGTGAATACTTGGTAAAGAATGGTGTGCGCACATTTGCTTGCAGGCAAGTACCTGATTTCTTATACTCACTTTTCCTATTTTAAACCACTTGGTTCTTCACATTCGTCTCTATACTATATGTTATAATTGCTGGCCATTACTCAGTGGTGTAGTAACCCACGTGTTAAGTTTTCCCATATTTCAGTTGAAACAAATATAGGTCCCAAGAACTAGGTAAAATGTGGAAGTGTACAGTTCATATGGTTTATACCTGAGCAAATGCTTTACTGCTACTTATATGTTTGTTAGCTTGTGCTTCATTCTTTAACACTATATAATGTCTGTCACGAAACTAGGAAATTGAAATTTGGGACACCTATTGGATTTGTGACATTCCTGGAGGTTAATATCCTCTTCTAGGGGCAAAAGCTTAGCTGCAATGAGGTTTTTGAAATTATCTACACCTAGCTTTTACTTGCTGTCCTTATCTGGATACAAGTTTAACAGGAGTATACTTGTTTCACTTGAGAACATGATAAAATGTGTGTGTTGGTTTTAAAATGGTTTGACCTCCGAGTGAAATGCATGTGTCATTTATTAAAACTTTAATAGTGCTATTTTGGTTTGCTTGTTTCTGTTTGTTTTGTTTGTTTAGAATATATTGTTTTACCTTTCTGCATATTTGCCTTCATTGACTAATTGATTTGTTCAAAACAGTGAGACAGTGAAGTTTGGCCATGTCACATTTTTCTGGAATGGAAACCGTTCTGGATACTTCGATGAAACCAAGGAAGAGTATGTGGAAATTCCTAGCGATAGTGGCATCACATTCAATGAGCAACCCAAAATGAAGGCACTTGAAATTGCTGAGAAAACCCGGGATGCTATCCTCAGTGGAAAGTTTGACCAGGTAAAGGATTCTGGAAATTACAGTAGATTGCTTGTCTGTTTGCCTCCATAAAAGTTACTTATCAAAAATATTTGTGTAGGTACGTATTAACCTGCCAAATGGTGATATGGTGGGTCACACCGGTGATATTGAAGCCACAGTCGTTGCCTGCAAGGCTGCTGATGAAGCAGTCAAGGTGAGAACATGTTGCATTGATCTGAAATAACACATGCTACTCAAGTTTTATTGGAAAAGTGGTGAACTGCTACATTGATCGGATATAACACATTTATGGTAGTTAGAATGGATAATTCTCTGAAAGTGCTGTTTTCGTGGGCTTTGCACGTAGTTGCTTACACGGTTTCATTCTATGTCTGGTGCCTTATTCGATTATTATTTTCCCTATGGAACAGATTGTTTTGGATGCGGTGGAGCAAGTTGGTGGTATTTATCTTGTCACTGCTGATCATGGAAACGCAGAGGATATGGTGAAAAGAAACAAATCTGGCCAGCCTGCTCTTGACAAGAGCGGTAGCATCCAGATTCTTACCTCACACACACTTCAGCCAGTAAGTGCTTATGCCATATTCTGTGCTGTCTTCCTTTGAAACCAATCGACTTAGTGTTCATGTTTATCGTGTGGTTTTTAATCCTTATGTAACCTTGCAGGTTCCTGTTGCGATCGGAGGCCCTGGTCTCCACCCAGGAGTGAAGTTCAGGTCTGATATCAACACACCTGGACTCGCCAATGTTGCCGCCACCGTGATGAACCTCCATGGCTTCCAGGCTCCTGATGATTACGAGACGACGCTCATTGAAGTTGCTGACAAGTAAAAATATTACTGTCTGAAGCCAAAATTGCGGTAGCCAGTTTTGTTGCTAATAGTTTTGGGATGGATCAAAGGATGGTCGCATCATTTAATAAGTTGAGATTTGGCAGCTCAAACTCTTACATTGGGGAAAGTGGAGTTGACCTGCAGCTAGCTCTATTTGTAACTTGGTATCTGCCACGTGGTCTGGCGTAACAGACTGATAGCCATTTTTGCTCAGCTATAAGTATTTGTGAGGAGTCAAATATCTCGTGTAGTTCGTGTTGATAGCCCCTCCATCTTGGCACATCGCACTCAACATGCTTACAACCGAGAAGGTGAAATACCCCCAAAGCCACTGACCATGTGTCAATGCTGGCGATCTCAGGAAGTTCTACTCCTAGGATGGATGAGCTCTTTCCTTCACCACTCTCACAAAATCGCAACTGTTGGGGGCTTTGGTATTTGGTACTCCCTCTGTTCCAAAAAGGATGACTTCCATTTGTGCAAAAGTGGATGTATCTAGCTATATACACATAGCTAGATACATCCACTTTTGCACAAATGGAAGTCATCCTTTTCGGAACGGGGGGAGTACCTCACAAAATCGCAACTGTTATGTAGGGGGCTTTGGTATTTGGTACTCCCTCTGATCTTAAAAAATTGTTGCCACTTATGCTACGAGTTTGTGCATCTTTTAGTTGTTTTCTCACGACACTTTTAGTGGACCGGAGGGAGAAGAAGATAGTGCTTCAAGAGATGGAAAACCGACCCACTCGGTGGATACTTCTTACCATGCCAATAACCTATGAACCATAGTGTCAGCTTTGGTCGTTTGGGCGGAAGAGTTCGATAGTGGTTTTTGACCATTGTCTTTTGCATTAACTGGTCAATTCTCCTTTTCTTAATGAAATGACATTGTTTGACTTACTTAAAAAAGAAATAACTGAAATCAGAATCGACAATAAAATTGTAGGTGGCGACGGCACCGTGTAGGGTGTCGTGCATGTTTTTTTTTTTTTGAGAGTTGGATATCGTGCATGTAAGGCTTCGGTTGGGAGCAGAGGTGGAAGAGGTGGTGACGGAATTGGGACCGGACCGGAGCCCCATATGGCCAACCACATCTGAAGCGCAAAGACACGATGGTAGCACATATGAGCAAATCCCAAAGACGCGATAAAATGCCCCCGGTTCCCTTGCTATGGTAGAGCTCGGATGACAATGGATTACGCAGATGCCAGATGGGCGACAGGAATGCAAGTGCAAAAGCGTCGTCGTAATTTCTTCTTTGCTTTTGCTGGTGTCTCGCTGTTGTTGTTTTTTCCCTGACGGCTCCACATGTTGTACTACTCTAAGTTGGCGCATGAGTTCTTTTTCGAAATGAAGGCTGTACCCCTATCCTATGGTTCCCAAGAATACACAAAGCCATTTTTATTAATAATAAGAGAAAACAGAAACTAACAAAACTTACAAAGAGATACATCGATCAACCGGAAGTCACCGTCCAGGCGAAAACTCGCTACACCTATAAGCTTAATGAAGGGGTGGATCAATTGGAGCCAGTGCCTTGACCTCACACACCTATGCACATCATTTAAATCGGAGGCTTCAACCAGGCTACCAAACATCGCGCCGAAACACAAACCGGTCCAGCCGACCCTTAGCACACACCAGATGCGCACACTCAAAGTGACCGCCACCATCTTCCGCCATCCCATCTTCAGGAGAGATGAACACAATGACCTTGCCAGGCCTGCCGTCGGCACCACCACGACGTTAGACAGCTCCACCATCCTACGTGAGTCCATCATCATGTGCCCGTCGATGAGACCCCGCTGCGCCACGCTGAGACTCATCGTCGTCAACGCAGGGATATAAACCGCTCAACTTCTTGCCACCTCCGTCCAGTAGCTACTTCAAAAAGATGCCCAAGAGAATGTGCAGTATCTTTGCAAAATAAAATTTATGCATGGCTAACTATTTAACTTTTGCAATCAGAGAAGCTCTTGCCTAATGAATAAAGGGCCGAAACGAGAGTTGTCAAAAAAGATTTGTGTTGCACAGCAAAATCATGATCGGACAAATAGCTTTTGGTGCAGTATATGCTCAGTACACCTGACGCCTTCTGTCTTAGATGAAGCCTATGGTAGACATCTATGCCCGTTCAAAAAAAATGAAAAAAATGTAGAATCTTCCGAAGCTACAGGGACCCCAAAAAATGCATGACAAATGTCAGCTCGGCAACAGATAAGAGGTTGATGGACGGTGAACTACCTTACACTATACAGAAACAAAAAAAAAACTTTCTGCATTCCCACCATGAAGGCCAGCGTGGAAGATGACCCACCGACAGATCAGTGCCTGATGTAACCTGCCTGCTGTTAATTTGACCACACGTGGACAAGGCCTTGTTGGTTGCCGGTGTAGATCTCTTCGCGCTCTTCGTCGTAGTACAGCGATGTGATGTCCCCAAGGGCCTCTGAAGGCGTGCACTGGAAGTTCGATGACTTCTTTTGTTTACAGAGGTTCCCTGCCTGTATCTTGGCCACACATTTCCCGGTCAATATCTCGCTGATGTTTATGGAACAAGCTGCATATGAATCAAAGTACAAATTATATAGATTGTACATGGATAAATAGTGCATCATCATCATCATGTATCACTGCAGCAAGTTAAAAAGATTTTTTTTGCGCATACATTTAAAAAGTGATTGGCGGTGTGCACAAATGTAAATTGACATACTTTCTGATGCGTGTTTTGTTTAATTGACTTACTAAATAGATAATTTGGAAAAAATCACACTCAAATTCAGTGATCAGTAGCTACTCTAAATAAACAACAGAGCATTCCTATTCTGACATTTGTATGACTACGTAAAAACAATCAGAAAAAACTCTAGTGACACACTCGAGCAGTACTGAGAATTGCATGCATCAATCATCAAACTGAGCTAAAACGAAAAGCTTGGGAGGAATGCCTCCCATCAAAGAGAAACCTGATAGTGCCATGAGCACATGGCAAGAAGTAATATAATCATGGATAAAGGGTAACTGCATTGACGAGTGATCCACAATCATAACAAGCAGACTACAACTTCATTGCCAGTTAAACACATCAGTTGTACATGTTGAAGCATAAGAAAGTTTGAATGTTACCATTGTCCCGTGAAGATGGATCATTCGGGTCAGCTTTGCAGTAAGAAATAATAAGGTCTTGGTTGCTAGTTATGTAAATGCTGTTCGTATTGCAATCAGGATGCCACAACAAATGATCCTCAAATGATGTCACCAGTTCACCACGGAAATTCCAAACTGATACTGACCGGTTACGGAATGTCAAGAACAGCTGCATCTCGTACAGAAAAATAAAGGCTGATGGAGTCACAAACTCACTGCTGCTCACTTCTATTGTCTTAAAGTTTCTTACCTGCAGTAGTGTGAAGAAGTCCATTACAAACAAGAAACAGAAAATTAGATTGCGTGTATTTCCCGCCATCTATACTAAAGGCGAAATGCTTACATCGAGAATTTGAAGGTTCTCCCCGTCCTGTTTCACCAGAAGTTTTTCATTGAATTGCTCGATGAAATCAACCTTCTTATTGCGGTGAAGAAGATGTCTGAATGACTTCAAGCGCTTACCATCCTCGATAGAAAGAATCTCAAGAGGAATATGGCCCTTTTTTCTAGAGTAGATCAGAAGCATTATACCAGGGCTGTGAGAAGGCAACAAGAAGCAAAAGGATAATTAATTATGTGAGCTAAAAAAAACCTCATGAATGGAAATTGTGCACAATAATTAAAATTCAATCTCAGAAGTGGCAAGAATAAATCTGTGCTCACAAACTTGTATATTCCAGCCCTCTCTAAACTAAATTACACAATATAAAGCATGTATTTGGTAGCAGAGCTGTGGATGGTTGTAAAGCAAGCCAATGGTGTACCATAACAATTGTACTATTCCCTTAGGAGAGCATTGAGGTATTTTCTGAAGTATATTTTGTAAACATAATTCTCGTATTCCCACATTCTCATCATTAGCTCCTCCATAGAACAAAGGTGCATGTGATGTTCTTAGATCATTACATTGTTAATACCACCGCAGGGACAGTCTGGCAGCACGACCTTTTTTAGGGAAGACATGAGAGTAGAAAAAAGAATACAAAGTAACTTGTTTGTTCTTTATTGTTTCCTGTTAAGAGAAAGTGGTGGGATGGCTCCTTATATAGTCCAGTTCCAAACAATGTAAAATGGATAGCTAATAGATGTATGGACGCAAATACGAATAACAACCAAATCTAACTTAAATTAGACGACAATAGACTAGCCATGCATTAGAGTGATTCACTAGACTAGACCCTGCACAATACAGTTCAACTCGGCACAGTTCACGTGAACGGTAGCCATGTGTTGGTGCAGAGAACAGTGCATAGAAATGCTATGCGGTATGCCGAACCTGCACCGTAGTAACAAAAAAATTCCCCTTCAAATCAAACTCAGTAGAATTGCTTGCCGGAGCATGAAAAGGCTCTAAAAGTGCACATGCGCACTATTGCAACCACTTGTATGTTTCTTTGATCCTCAGTTATCATGTAGTGATACTAAAAAGGGTTAGTTTACCAGCATATTTTTCTTAATTAATTGCTAATGATTCCATGTTCTAGAAAAAATGAGATGAATGGTGGAAGGAGAAACAATGGAAGACCGAATTGATTCAAAATGATCTCCACAGTAATATAGAATTCTGACCAATCTACCATGTAGTTACTAGTGAATTAAGCTGTGTTTGTCATCACGCTGAATTGTGATAATCATGTTTGCCATCACGGTGAATTATGATAATCATGTTTGTCATCATGCTGAATTATGATAATCATGTTTCCCTAACCAGCCTTTTTTCTGTTTGTTGTTTGGCTAATCAACTTGTGTCAATTTCGACACCTACTTTCTCAAAGTAGATCACAAAATAATTTCTGCACAACACAACAGCTGATCACAACTTCTAAGAGAAAAAGGTGTGAAACAAAAAAACTCTGTCAGCATTGCACGAGAACAGCAAAGTGATACAGAAACAAAAACTAGGATTGTTGTACAATGTCAATGTGATTTAGGAAAACAAATCGAGAAGGATACCCTTACCTGATTTTTATCTCTTGAATATCTTTATCAGATATCGTATACAGCAGTGTGTAGTTCTTCAAATCAAACACCTTATAAGTACTGTTTGAAATGAGAACATAGTGTCATAATTGAACAAGGTAAATTTTCTTTCCCTTAGAAAGCCTTAGAAAGGTAGGGAATTCGGTTACCTGTCTTGTGCAGAGTAAGTCAACACCTTTCCATTTACATCATCAAACTCCACGAAACCTGGCCACTTCAACGATTCTGTCTCAAAAAGAGGGTACCCACCATCTGGCTTTCCACGGCGTATATACCTTAAGAGTATATATCATTTAAATATAATATGACAAAACAAGAAGCCTAGAACTGTAAGAGGAACACAGAAAGTCAAACTCACTCAATTCGAGTTGTCCTGCATCTTAAGGCACTGAAATTTTCAGAACCATAAACTGATACGGTTATCAGCGAGTCATTGTTCTTGTTATAAAACAAACTACGGATGACTTCATCGGGACTTCCATTCAGAAAGCAAAGCCGCTGGTTTGTCACTGAAATAAAGAGGCTATTAGAATGGTTGTTTGAACCAGGACAAGTCATTATCATAAGTTCGAAACAGATGTACCTCTACTGAAGGCAGCACAGACTCCCAACTGTGATAAAGCAAAAATAATATCACAGGCTCCAACTATCTCGATAATTTCAGACCGTTTACTCAAGTAAGGTAGTAGCGATCTATTCTCCTTAGGATCATACGTATCAAACTCTTCCTAGATAATAATAAGAAGAAAAACATATGTTATTAAGAATCCCACATAGCATATGGTGCGTGTATGTCACTAGCAGATTTAAAGGGGAAAATGCATGGAATGGGGAAGGGAAAGGGTGGTCTAATAAGTAATAATGTTCACAAAATCAAGCAACTCAAGAGTTGTTGAGAGTTAAGTGCTAAAAACTGAGTCGGTGAATGATAGAAAACTTAACTGGCCAAGGTTGGAGCCCCAAAAAGAGTGAGTGAATGGACTAACTGAACTATTGAAATGTAGCTTGTAAAATCTACTCATGGTTCATAATTTCATGTTCTCAGAGTCCAAGCTAACTGAGATATCATCCGTTTCCAAGGCTGGGGAATTAAAATAAGGCCTCACCAAGCGCAATTTTTATCATCCAATTATAAGTTACCCTCTCGGGATATTTCAGAGATTTTTTCCTCTAACAAAAAATTATCCCAGAAATGACCATCCAAAGCATCAACACATAGGAATATAACATAAAGAACGAATTTTTTATCCTCTTAGTATCATCCAAATCAGTGCTATTGACGCAATTCCACGATGCACTCTTAACAGCCCAGTTACTTAACCAAAGTGAAGATAGTGCTACTGACGCAATTCCACGATGCACTCTTAACAGCCCAGTTACTTAACCAAAGTGAAGATAGTGCACAAGTAAAGAATTCTTTTTTTTAGCTGACAAGTAAAGAATTCTAAAAAAAACTAGTTTTTTTATCAAAACGTTCCTCGCACGGCACCTGGGCTCACTGGTTCCAAATCTTGCCACAATTTAAGATCTTCAAAGAATTATTCTCTCCCCTAAACCCTAAACCATCAGGAACTGCCAATGGCACCTACCCACGATTAACAACGAGACAGTCGGGAGTAGGGGGGGAGTGTAGCGGACCTGGAGCTGCATGTTGCGGAACCGCTCCCGCGTGGTGCTCGCGGCGAACTTGCGCACGGGGAACGCGGCAATCTCCCGCCGCTGCAGCTTCCGCGCGCAGTTGGAGGACGCATCCGCCGGCCTCGGCCGCTTCTTCGCGGTCATCCTCCGCCCGCAGGACGGCCGAGGCCTTGCCTCCATCTCGCGCGACCCCTTCCCTCACCCCCTGCCTCGCCGCCGTCGATAGGTTGCGTCACGCCGAAGCGCCGATGGGCATCTCGCCGGAGGTTTGGCTCCGTAGAGGGCGCAGGGGGTTAGGCCGAGCTGGAGTTTTCTGGAATACGAGGTAATGCCAGGGCTTTTCTGAAAAATAATTTTAACGGCCCCGCTCCTGAGTTCCCACCTGGCGGCGTTAAACGCGCGTAATCGCGTTGCGGGTCCCAGGTGTATCTGCTGCTAGGCATGTAATCCGATCGGATTTTTCTCTTACCATATCCAATAACCAATATCATATCTTTTTACGGAAAATCTATTCAGCAGGCGCCTGCCACGAGGCATAACCGTACGCACGCCCGCGCACCGTCGGATCGTGGACGGACGGCGGATCTTGCGCGTCGCGCGTTTGCTCCACGCGCACGGGCGAGTCGCGACGCCAGTCGTCGCCCGTCAACGACGCGTTCGTTCGTCTCGCGCGAGTGCGCTCGTCCTCCCAGCGCAATGTTCGCCGTCACCCCGCCGCCTCAACCTCGCCCCGCCGCCGAGCTCCGTCGGCCTCAACCTCGCCCGCCCGCCCAGCTCCGCTGTCCGCTTCTCTGCCCTCGGTCGGTCGCCGTTCTGCCAACCGCTCCGTCCGCCGCCCTGCCCTCCGTTCCGCCCTCCAACCTCCGCCGGCTCCAACCTCCGTCGGCTCGACGGGAACTCTCCCTGGTGGCGGCGCGTGGAGGAGGAGAGGAGCTCCAGCCAGCTGCTCCGGCCAGCTCGTGGATGATTAGAGGACCCGATTGCGTTTTCTTTTTATGTTCAAGGGCCTCTTTGTAAAACTTTTGGACCTATCTGTAATTTTGAATTTATGCAGTATGTCCATAGGTGCTACCAAACAACATCTCTTTTCAACATGTTTCAACTCATACGAGCTACCAAACACGCAACATAATCTTAACACATCATTTATATGCCCAACTTGTATTGACTAGGAAAGCCATGCTAGGGTAAGCTGGGCTACCAAAAACACCCTAAATGTTGGTGGGGAACGACAGGGCGGCGACATCGAGGTCATCGGTGGGGACCAAGATGGCGGCGACACGATGCGGCAGATGCCGTAGCCGGCGCCTCCGGGACAGGGGCGGTGGAAGTTGAGACTCGGGGCTGCAGCCGGTGGGGGAGGCGGTGGTGGCCGGGAAAGGCCGACCCTTTCCCATCGACCGGTGGCAGTATGGTGCAAGCTAGGGTTCCAGGGAGAAATTGGGTGGGGAATTCTTCGTGGCGGTTCCACGGACGGGTTGGAGTGATATAGTTATCCACCACGAAATTCATATGGTTACCATACTCTATCAGTAATAGTTACCCACCATGTACTGATAAAGTTACCCATGTGTTCATGATAAAATTACCAACCTGTTACTGATAAAGTTACCCACCTATTACGGATGGAGTTACCCACCCAGTACCCATGGAGTTTACCCACCTAGTACTGATGAAGTTACACATGTGTTTATGATATAGTTACCCACCCTGTACTGATAGAGTTATCCACCATGCACCGATGGAGTTACCCACCATGTACTGATGGAGTTACCCATGTGTTCATTATATAGTTATAGACAACGAAATCGATATAGTTACGCATGTTTACCATACTCTCCCGGTAATAGTTACCACCCAATACTGATGGAGTTACCCATCCAGTACTGATAAATTCACCCATATGTTTTCGTGGTGTAGTTATCCACCACAAAATCAATGTAGTTACCATACTCTCTCAGTAATAGTTACCGCCCAATACCGATGAAGTTACCACCCAGTACTGTTAAAGTTACTCATGTTTATCATGCTCTCTTGGTAATACTTAACACCCAATACTGATGGAGTTACCAACCTAATATTGATAAAGTTACCCATGTGTTTTCATAGTGTTGTTATCCAGCACGAAATCAATGTAGTTATCATACTCTCTCGATAATAGTTACCCACCCAAACTGATGGAGTTACCCACTCAGTACTTATGAAATTATTCATGTGTTCATGATGTAAAGTTATCCATCACGAAATTGATTTAGTTACCATGTTCTCTAAATAATAGTTACGAACACAATGCCCATCTTTTTTACATGTGGTTGTCACTATGAAATCGAAAGTTATCATCCTAATACTTATGCACGATAAATTTTACCATCTCAAAGTGATGTGGTAACTTTAAAACTCGTAAAAATCTAAAAGAACAACAAAAATGGTTCTATTTCAACCCGAATACTAATCGTTAATATGGTGGGTAACTTACGTATTCAAGCCTAGGTAACTTATATGTTACGGGGTTGGTAACTTTTGGTCACAAAAAAAATTCGTCGAAACATATCGACATGAGATCTAATTTTGAAGATCTCGTCGCGACTAGTCCAACGGTGAAAACGGATCTTAAATCGGATAAACGGTTTGTGCTAAAAAAAACATTTTGAATTTTTGATTTTTGCATTTAATGCTAATTACGTCAGCAATTCTGTCATTTAGTGCATGCATGCATATTTTCTTGGTGAGGGCTCGGTTCGGATCAAAAAATGGTGGCGGGCACGCATATTGTTGGCGAGACATGTTTTTATCATAGTGTCTACACTTTTGCCAAATGTAAGGCGTCTTACACATAGTCGTTCCCTTTTATCATCTTTTTATTCTTTTCAATGGAAGGAATTGGGTAATTACTGATTAAAGATTCAAATACAGATATAGCAAACATTGGATTCGGAATCGAAATGGAGGGGCTAAAACAAAATTAGTCGGATAAGTGCACACATAAGTAAATTGACAAACCACACAACCAAAAATAATTAATAAAAAGAGTTTAACAAAACACTCATAGAAGAAATAATTGTAACACGATAGAATAAATAGACATAATATGAACACATGAACAATATAGGTTCCATATTCGGTACAATAACTATATAGGTGGGTTGTTGTTTAATGGATGAATTAAGCAACTCACTAACTACTAACTATGGTATATTAGATTCGACATTTAGTAGAAAATCAGATTATTTGGTTTAAAATCATCAAATAATCCTAACTATTTTTCACACATGGATATCTCTGTGGTATTTGGAATACCATATCCTATACCGTATCCGGGTGTCAAGTTCTCTAAACGAATTCGGTGCGGATATTATCCTATCCGTTTACACCCTTATCTACTGCAGATTGTCGTCCGAGTTGACTCGGTAACGGGAAGCCAGGAACCAAACGTGCAATGCTGCTGTAAAAAAAGTGCAGTGGTGGTGGTGCTAATAAAAAGGGTCAACACTACTGGGTGTGTTGCTTTGCAAAAAAAAAGTCTTGTATGTTGTTAGTGTTAGGGCTAGGTATTGGTTGGGCATTTTTCAAATGGTGATTGGCCGTGTTGCTTTGAATAATGGTGCCACAACTCTAACCTCATCTTGGCAGTGTGGTCGACGGCGTCGAGGGGACAAACTTTCGTCCGCAGGCATGTGCTCTTGGGTGACATGATGTCTACTAAGAGGCGGACTCAGGAATTTGTCAAAACCTAGGCGCGCCGCTAGGCAACTAAATTTTGCTCAGACAAATATAAACATCAGATGAAACTATATATTGTTTTCACAATAGTTTTAATGCACAAACACATAAATATTACAAATACATAACATATTCGAATGTTCACGAGTTCACAATATATTCGGATGTTCACAAGTTCACATAACATTCATATGTTCATATGTGTTAATAACTTAAGATTAGATGTAATAACGATTTGCAAAAACTTTGAAAATTGACGACAAAAGTTGAAGTGTTCAAATGCACCAACAGAGGGTCTGTACAAGATAAATGAAAGACGGATTAGTAAATCATATGACCATTCCTTCAATCTATATTCATCATGATCATTATTTTGTTAATATTAATTATTGGAACATTTTCCGGTGCCTAATACAAGCTAGAAGGTTAATATCGAAATGTGTTTTCTAGTTGTCAACACTATACACTAAAACAAATAATCTCGACTTTCTTCTCTTACCAATGTGGAGGTAAACATATATTTCAAGGTACTCATGTGTTGAGTAACTTTGAGAAGTAGCAGCTAAACCTAGTAAACATTAGTATCCAACCTTGGCAACCCAAGGAAGCCAGATAAGGTCTAAAGAGAATAATAAGTTACATAGAGGATCTCTTAATGTAAGAACTCATCCCTACTGAGTTAAGGACGCACTAAGTTGGGTAAAAGGACACAATGATTCAAATGGAAAAGCATCCCTCTTAGTGCATCCTTGAATGAAGTGGTGACATGTGTTTGATGACTGTGCTATTTATAGTGGTGTCGTTTGTGCTTTGTTCACTGAGCATAGTTAAATATTGATCATTCTAGAGAATTGCCTCATCACACCATTTGTGACCGTGTTACCTTTCATATTTACCAAAGTCAAATGATATAAAATTTGACCCAATATGTAGAAATTATATGTCCACATGTACAACATCAAATCAATATTATTAGAATCATTGTGAACTACACTTTCATATTATATAAATTTTAGATTGTAGATGTTGTTATATTTTTTACATACTTAGCCAAACTTTTAATTGTTTGACTTTTGGAAAAACTAATGTGCACTAAAATTTGGCATAGGAGTATGTATTAGTCTCGTCTTCTTCAATGCAAATACTTTTTTGTAGGTGCTTAGATGATTTATTTATGTTAATTAGTATAGTTAAATTACACGAGCATCTTCTAAACACCGGTGCCTAATCAATCATTCACACCTTAAATAACCATTATTACTATTGTACTTTGACCAAAAAGGCAGTTTATTTTCTTTACTAACACCTCTCTAAGCACTGATCACATTGCACATGCTAGGCTTGAAAGTAAAAATGTGTAATTTTTAGCCTGATTCTTTTAGAAAGTGGAACTATTAGCTAAAAGCACAATACAGAGAGTAGCATGAACCGATCAACGCTGAAGTTCTGAACACGGCCAAAGCCACACGCGCTAGAGCGGTACCTTCTGATAATGCAAGCAAAGGCAGGCGAGGTGGGGCTATTGGATGGAAGGCAGAGCTAGCTAGACAGTGAGCAACTGAGTTCAGGTTCTTGCTCGGGATGGCTTGAGAAGGGAATGAAAAAACGCAGAAGTTCAGAACACAACTTCGAGTGAGCCTGGCCAGGCCCGTGCTGTGCAGTGTGCATCCCAATCTGGTTTGGGCCGTTTTTCTGGAAACAAAATATTTCTGCATTGTAGCATATCCTTCTTGCTGGTCTGCTGGCTGTGTGGCGACAGTTCGGCCCATATGCCCATGTCGGCTGCATTCATGCCTTCATGGCATCTGATTTCAAAGTAGCCCGGTCTAATTCAAAAATGTCTCCTAATTGAGAAGCTCTAAAGAAAACAATCGTGCCTTGGTGGAAATTGCTTTTTTTCTTTTCGAGAACCCACGGGAGAGTTCGTTTCTATATTAAGCTGAAGAGAAGACATAGTACATATTACATGACAACGATGCTGGAGTGGCGACGCCATACCAAGCACAATGCTGAGCCATTTTTGGCCTCGACATCCACACACAAAATCTAATTCATCACTCTCCATCTCTCCCACATCTACATGTTGTCCATAGACGCCATTCTTCAGCTATGGCTTCCTTGACCCTCACTGCCGGCAGTGCTTTCCCTTCGAACACACATGCGCTCCGTTCCAGCCATAGAGCCCTGATCACCAGCATGATGTAGGAGTTGGCCGTCTTCTGGTCCTTGCTCGGCAATGGCTGCACTGCCGACAACCACCAAAGAGCAAGTTTATCCTGCCCATTTGAGATCGGCAAGGCCACGTCTAGCCTCAGGTTCAGTCCAGCCCATACTGTACGAGCAAACGAGCACTGCACCGTCAGGTGATCCATTGTTTCGTTTTCAGCTAGGCATAGCGGGCAGAGTGTGTGCGACTGCAGTCCTCGTCGGAGCCGGTGATCCGCCGTCCAGCACCTGTCACGAATGGCCAACCAGGCGTGCAAGCGCACCTTTAGGCCTTGTTTACCGCAAAGGTGTTTTTGGGGTTGGGAAGTTTGGGGATTAGAGGGAATTTGGTGAATCCCTCCCTTTCACCCAATCCCCACATTTCTCCTTATTTCCCCTTCTAATCACAATCCCTACGGTTACTTGCATTTTCTGGGGATGGGAGGGGATGGGAAAAGATTGATCAGCTGATAAAAACTAGAGCTTTACACCCACGGCAAGATAAAGACATATGCATTAAAAATTCAATCTTTGCACAATATATGCACTCAACCAGTTCTGACAAGCAGATATTAGTTATTACCTTGCACGGCAAGACACAAACATGTAAATATCGGCTCAATTTCATGCAATTTCCATCGAGTGCAAAAGATATGTGCATGATAACCATCTCAGGACAAAGTCTACATGAACACATGATTAAATTACATGCACAACAGAAAGAGGATAAATATATCGTCGACCTCAACTCAATATAGCATGGACTATGAGCTCGAATATTTCATCTGGTTAACCTCGAGTTTCTCGCAAGGTGAGCATCAATTCTTTAGACTATTGTCAAATACAAGTCCAAATACAATAAACGGCTGACAACCGGACCATTTCTTCCTCCAGCTCATGCTAAATACTTCTGTCAACATCAACCTGTAAACAAAAAGATCAAGGTTAAGAAATATTGAAAAGTAAAATAGTTCAGTCCACATTTCTAAGTTACCCATAACTACACAATATGGCAGTAAACAAAAATGAAACTTTATCTAAAATGATAAAACAGATCGCTCTAAGGTAAAAGTAGCTCAGCCAAGTAGATGTACAGATCATTTATTATCTATCTAGAATGAATCTTTTTCATACTTTATACTTGGAGTACCTCCTGACCTATCTATCTAAGCAGTACCCAGCAATTGACCAACCACAAGCAAAAAAATTGGGCAAGACAGCGTCCAATTTCAGTTTCGTTTCCCATTGATACAAGAAAAAAAATGGCTTCAAAGAAAAGTTTCAGCATCGATCTGTCTGACCCAAAGCTACCATGCAAAAAGAGATCCATCGATCCATCACATGGATCAAAGGTTCCATGCTTATCTCTAAATACGAATCACATAGGTTCAGAAATCCAAAGCGCCGCTGGGCGCATGTACAACCATCACAAACAGCAATCAATTCTGCCAATTGACCAGGACGGCGGCGTGAGGACCTAGCAGCTACTGCATCTCCTCCCGAATCTCAATCCAAATCACCTACTGCATCTGCTCCCGAATCGATTAGGTTCAGGATGGCGGCGTGAGGCGGACGCCCACGGCCAAGAAAAACTAGGATACGCCGCCGACGACGGACGTCGACGTGAGGCGGATCCGGCGGCCAAGAAAACCTAGGGGTCGCCAGCGGCCAAGAAAATCCGCTGCAGCTCACCGGAGGTCAAGAACCTAGCAGCTCACCGGAGGAGAGGGAAGGAGAGGGGAGGGGAGGAGCTGGGCTCACCGGAGAAAAGGCGCTCCCGTACTTGGAGGAGGTGTCCGTGGCGGCGTCGGAGGAGAGCGTCCTCGCCGTCGCCTCCAGACTGCGCCGCCGTCTCGCTCCAAAAATTTCCCCGAGAAAACGCGAGCCTCCCTAGCGTGTGAGATGACGATGAGTGCAAGGCCTTTGGGCTGGGATTATCGGGAAGGGCCGGGAAGAAACTCAAAAATACACGCGAGGTAAACGGGCTGTCGGGAAACTTTCGGAATTTGTAGGTGGGCCAGGATATTCCCTTCCCAACCCAAAAAATACCTATGCGGTAAACAAGGCCTTAGCGGTGCAAAGGAGTGCCAAACCTGGGTAGCGCCGGGCAGTGCGGTGGTGCCTTCAAAGAACGCTAAATAAGCCGATCGAGCACTGAATTTCCCGGATGCGGTCCACTTCCAGATGAACGGATCTTGCTCGCCGTCGCGGTTCACATTGGCGATCGCTATCCACAGCTTGATATAGTGAACCACCGCATACACTGACAGCGGACCAGCAACGTCCCTAGCCCAGACATTGTTTTGCAGGCCTTCCTCCACCGTGCACTGTCGCCTGATTCCCGGCTTAAGGGCTTGTTTGGTGCACAGGGAAAACGAGGGGATCCCTGCCTTTTCCCCGGGTGAGAAACCCACGTGTAATCTGCACCCCGGTTTTTTCAGCGACCCATTTGGTGGCTTCGGGGACGGGGATTTTTTGGCCCAAACCCCTCGAATCCCCGGGCTGCTCTCCCCCACCTCCGCACATCGGGAGAAATCTCCCCGTCCAGAGCTCGCGATGGATCGATCTCTCCGCTTCGAAACGACCTCCTCCAGCTCACTCCGGCGACCACCCGGAGTCCTCCGTCTCCGTCGTCCTCGCCATCTCCTCTACGCCGAGCGACTCCGGCCCCTTCCGCTCCTCCTTGGCGCGAGCAGCAAGGCCCGCCGCCTGGCCAGGGTCGTTCTCCGGTGAAGAGCCTCGCCTCGTAATCTCCTTCCCATCCCCACTGCTACCGTGCAGGTATGGCCTCACTTCACAAACCCTATCTTTTAGATTTACCTGTCACATTGTTCAGTTCAATTTCGACATCATTGTCTCTGAGATTTGATTTGGTTACAGCCGATGCATTATGGAGTCCACCAGAGACTTAAGCGCTCGTGGAGCAGAGGGGCAGGAACTTGCAACCTTGCTACAGGTGCTTTACCTTTTGTTCATATGTTGAGAATCATATAAGATACAAGATCATGTCTTTACCATCAAATATTTTTGCACTGAACTATAAAGCACCTAGAGTACCTAGTTTTACTTTCATCTAATTTGACATTTTTTTGACGAATTTGCAGGTTCATGCAACAAGAACAATCTGAATTTGCAGAGCACGGCGCCTGCTGAAACTTGATATGTATAATTTCTATCTGGACAATTTGATGATTGTTGATTTTACACTGCAAGAATAATGGTAGTTGCTAGTTGCATATTTGGTTTGTGGTCCACCAGGGGAAGAGTAGAAGAAGAACATGGAAAAGAATCTCATGGAGATGTTCCCAAGAAGGCCGATGGTAAAAGTTCTAGCAGCGGCAGTGGTGAACTGGCATGGATCATCACGCCTAGATTTGTAGAATTAATATTTACTCTAGATTTGCCAATCGATTATATATGAAATTTATGCACCTGTTAACTTTATAGAAGATTCAGAACTGCCTGTTGTACGCCTGGATGTGTGGCTAATATAGTTTTATGCATACACTACACGATACCACTAGGTACTCTTGTTTGATTTAGCATGCACGGCTTGATCGATTTTGTTCCTGTCTCTTTCACGTATATATGCATCAGGTTGCACGTACTTGAAAACCATGCAGTATACACGTAGCAATCAATATTGCCGGAAGCAACAACAACAGGTCGTACCTACGTGGCTGACCGTTCCTCCCCCGTGGCCACTGCCACCAAATGGCAACAGGGAACGTACATATTTTCCCCCGTCGGGGAGGGGAACGCATGTGGTGTGGAAAATTCCCGAGGTGCCGTTTCTTCCCTGGGTGTTTTACACCCTACAACCAAACAAGCCCTAACAAGGGCCAACACGGCCGGCGCAAGTGAGGCAACTCTTTGCCCGGAAATCCACGCATCCTCCTAGAACACGATTGATTCGCAGGAACCAACCCCAATACGCACAGTGGCGTTGAACATCGCTGTTGCCTATGGGGAAAAGTCCAAAACAATCCCTTGTAGACGAAAGCTAAATTGAACCCTCAACTCTTAATCCTGAAAATTGGCATACCAAACTTGTTATTCTCGGTCTATTTTAAACCCTGCAGTTATTTTTCATAGTCAAATAAAAAACATAAATTCATACTCTCACCGACAGCACGGCCCCACTTGTCATGTTCATCTTATATCCCCAATTCATCTCCACCCATCCAGCTTATATCCCCAATTCATCTCCACCCATCCAGTCAACTACTGAATCCGCAGCGACAGCTCCGGCGAGGCTGTGGCTGCGCAGTGCACACCAACCAAGCTCCCATAACGCTTCCCTCCTGTAGAGAACTGCTATTGAAATTTGAAAGCATCGCTGCGTGCTTTCTCGCCTGCAAAGGAGCACAGCTGCACAGGAGCATAGAATCAGGAAAAGAGAGATGGGCTCTATTAGAGTCGGTATACGGTTCCTGTACCGTATTGTATACGTACATGTAATGTTCCTGTTGTGATATATAAAGAGATCAAAGGTGGGCGTGTAGCCACACCGAATCCCTAATTAAAACTTGGTATCAGAGCTGATCTCGGTTCTCCACGCCGCCGCCGCGTGAGCCCTCTCCACGCCGCCGCCGCGCTAGCTCTGCTCGAAGTCGCGCGCGAGTCGCCATACGCTCCACGCAGTTGCCTGTACTGATCGATCGCTAGTAGCCAGCGATCGCTAGTTGATTTATTCGATCGCTAGTACCCAGCGATCTCTAGTTGATCTGGAAGCGCATCTCTCCAGCGACCGCGTGTGCGTCAATCCACGCCGTCGTGATGTCGTCCTCGCTCCAGCTCTCCACGTCCGCGGGCCCCCTCGTCTCCGTCCCTGCTACGCTCGCCTCCGGCATCGCCCAGCCGGCCGTCCGTCTCGACGCC
This sequence comes from Poa pratensis, assembly GCA_947311845.1. Classification (NCBI taxonomy): domain Eukaryota; kingdom Viridiplantae; phylum Streptophyta; class Magnoliopsida; order Poales; family Poaceae; genus Poa; species Poa pratensis. The sequence continues at coordinate 31,574,231 of CAMZMU010000057.1, read as the reverse complement.
ACCAACTTCATGCTGTGGAAGGGGCTGACCCTCCCGAACCTCGCCGGTGCCGGCTTCTACGGCTATCTCGACGGCACCATGGCCGCTCCTGCGAAGACCGTCAAGCAAGGAACGGGGGACGCCGCTGTAGAGGTTCCCAACCCGGACTACGCCGCATGGTGGGTCACGGATCAGAGGGTACTCGGCCTTCTGCTTGGCTCCATGGAGCCCGACATCGCCTGCCAGCTCATTGGCTGTCAGACTGCTTCAGCGGCGTGGTCCGCTGTTCACACCATGTTCGGCGCGCAGAGTCGCGCCAACGTGCGACACATCCGTCGCCAACTCCAGTCGCTGCGGAAAGAGGAGCTGACCGCGGCGCAGTACATGCACAAGATGAAGTCCCTCGCCGATTGCATGGCGGCAGCCGGCGCCACCGTCTCCGATGACGAGCTTGTGGACTACATCATCACCGGCCTCGGTCCCGCGTTCAATGCAATCGCGGCATCCCTCACCGTTGGTAATCGCTCGGTGTCCTACTCCGATTTTTACTCCCATATTCTCTCGTTCGAGGCTCTCCAGGCACAACAACTTCAGTCCGCGGAGTGGACGTCGTCGGCGAACGCTGCGTCGCGGCCTGGCCCCTTCAACAACGCCGGCCAGCCGCGCCTCACGGAGTATGCTCCCGCCCCGTATGGCGGGGGTCGCCCTGCTGGGAACGGTTCGTACCAGCACGGGCAAGGTCGCCCGTATGGTGGCGGCAATGACCGCCAGAACTATGGCGGGTACGGTGGCGGCAATGACCGCCAGAACTATGGCGGGTACGGTGGTGGAGGTGGCGGTGGCAACCGCTCTAACGCCACGCAGCAGTCCGGCGGCAATGGGCGCAATGGCAAGAAGCAGCGCCCTCGCTGCCAACTCTGCGGCTACTGGGGGCATGAGGCTCCCGCTTGCCGCCGCTACAACCATGATCTCCGCGGCAACAACTACAACAACAACACTCAGCGTTCCGGCAACGCTGCAACCACAAGCTCTACCGCCCCGCCTCCCTGGTTGATGGATACCGGGGCTACGGACCACTTCACCAACGATCTCGAGCGCCTCCACTATCACGAGCGCTATGGCGGGAAGGACCATGTTCAAGTGGCAAATGGTACAGGTTTGTCTATTTCGCACATTGGTCATTCAAATTTAGCCGGTTCATCTATTCGCTTGAATAATGTCCTTCATGTTCCTCATATTAGTCAAAATCTCCTCTCTGTTTATCGCCTTGTGTCTGACAATGACGTTTTTGTTGAATTTCATCGTCATTTTTTCTGTGTCAAGGACAAGGCCACGAGGAGAATTCTTCTTCACGGTAGAAGTCAAGATGGGCTTTATCCGATTCCATATAGTCGAGCATCACTCCCATCTCGCCAGGCTAGCTCCAGTGTCAAGGTCACGTCATCCCAGTGGCATCAGCGTCTCGGTCACCCCTCGAATAATGTAGTGCAAAACATTGTTAAGCATCATGATTTATCTTGTTTACCATCACCCAACTCTGTTTTAGTTTGTGATGCTTGTCAACGTGCAAAGAGTCATCAACTTTCTTATAGTGCATCTCATCGTGTTTCTACTAAACCTCTCGAGTTAATTCACTCCGATGTTTGGGGTCCTGCTATTGCATCTTCTGGTGGTTATAAATATTATGTTAGCTTTGTTGATGACTACTCTCGTTTTTGCTGGATTTATCTTCTAAAACACAAGTCTGACGTTGAGCAAGTCTTTTATGCTTTCCAGGCTCATGTTGAACGCCTTCTTGACGTCAAGATTAAGGCTGTTCAGTCGGATTGGGGGGGTGAATATCATAGGTTGCACAAATATTTTCAGCGCACGGGCATTTCCCATCGGGTGTCGTGTCCTCACACTTCCCAACAAAACGGTGTTGCTGAACGCAAGCACCGTCACCTTGTCGAGACAGGCCTAGCCCTTCTCGCCCACTCCTCGATTCCGTTACGGTTTTGGGATGAAGCTTTCTTGACAGCGTGTTATCTCATAAATCGCATGCCCACGCCTGTCTTAGGAAAAGATACACCTATCCATCGCTTGTTTAACACCCAGCCTAATTATGATTTTCTTCGCACTTTTGGCTGCGCGTGTTGGCCTAGTCTCCGCAAGTATAATGCACACAAGCTTGATTTCCGTTCAAACTGTGTGTGTTTCTAGGCTACAGTCCTATGCACAAGGGGTACAAGTGTTTGGATCGATCCACGGGACGCATCTATATATCTCGTGACGTCGTTTTCGACGAGTCCGTTTTTCCTTTTGCAACTCCCGGTGTTACAGTCGACATTCCTTCTCTATCCGAAGCGATTAGTTTTCCGTCGTCCGAACCGGCTACGAGTGAACATGTGCGAAAATATGACTTGTCGTACCTTGCTACTAATCATCCGCCCGCAGTTGTTTTTGTGCCGCAGGTGCCCGTGCAACCAGCAGCCTCGCTCGAAGCTGAGAGCAGCTTCTCTCGTGTGCATGCAATCAACGTGCATGGTGAGCACGTTCCCAGCTCTCGTGTGCATGCAATCAATGTGCATGGTGAGCACGTTCCCAGCTCGCCTCCCAACGCATGCACGTTGCCCGCCACTCAAGCTGGGCCTTCGCTTGGTTCGGCCCACACAGAGCAGCCCTTCGCGTCGTCCACATCCGATGCTTCGACCGTGTCGTCACCAGCTGACACGCCGTCGCCTGCTTCGACCCCGTCACCAGCTGCCACACCGTCGCCTCATGCTCCGTCCGCGCCCTCCGATGCTCCTGGCCATACCATGGTTACACGCCACCAGGATGCTACACGGCGCGAGAAGATATTCAAAGATGGTACGGTGCGTTACGACCCGCGCCGTCGCGCCTTCTTTGCTGCACCAGCCTCCCATCGCGATGCACTTCGTGAACCAGCCTGGCGCGCTGCCATGGTTGATGAGTTCTCCGCCTTGTGTCAGACTAACACTTGGAGTCTGGTTCCTCGTCCGCCGGGGATTAATGTTGTTGGCAGTAAATGGGTCTTCAAGACCAAGCATCGGCCAGATGGCTCAATTGACAAGTACAAGGCGCGTCTCGTTGCTCGTGGCTTTACGCAGCAACAAGGTATTGACTATGGCGATACTTTCAGCCCAGTGGTCAAGCCAGCGACAGTCCGTGTGGTTCTTTCTCTGGCAGTTTCTCGAGGATGGACACTGCGACAGATTGATGTCAGTAATGCATTTCTTCACGGTTTCCTGTCTGAGGATGTCTATATGCAGCAACCGCCTGGTTTTGAAGATGAACGGTATCCCTCTCATGTCTGCAAATTACAGCGTGCTATCTATGGTCTTAAACAGTCTCCCCAGGCTTGGTATGCTCGTTTGAGTGCTCGTCTTCATCAGCTGGGGTTTACTTCTTCCAAGGCCGATACCTCATTGTTCATTTTCTCTCATGGTGATGTTCAGATCTACATGTTGGTCTATGTTGATGATATTGTCATTGCTGGCTCGAGTCCTGCTGCTGTGGAGCGTCTGGTACATTCTCTAGCCGACACTTTTCCCATTAAAGATCTTGGGGTGTTGGAATATTTTCTTGGACTTGAAGCGGCTTACACTTCCGGGGGCATGACACTGACTCAACGTAAGTATGCACTTGATCTTCTTCATCGTGTTAGCATGGAAAATTGCAAGCCTACTTCAACTCCGTTGTATCCTTCGGAGCGCCTCGCTAGGAATACCGGTCCACCGTTAGGCACTGAAGACTCCTTCCGGTATCGCAGCATTGTTGGTGGTTTACAATATTTGACTCTCACACGCCCGGATATTTCCTTTGCCTTAAACAAAGTGTGCCAGTTTCTCGCCCAGCCCACTGAGGTACACTGGGAAGCGGTTAAGCGCATCCTGCGCTATGTTAGAGGAACTCTGAACACTGGTTTGACTATCCACAAGTCTCCTTCTGTGGGTATTAGCATCTTCACCGACGCTGACTGGGCAGGGTGTGTGGATGATCGTCGCTCTACTGGAGGTTTTGCGATCTTTGTTGGATCTAACCTTGTGTCGTGGAGTTCGAAGAAACAGCCTACGGTCTCAAGGTCCAGTACAGAGGCAGAGTATAAGGCTTTGGCAAATGGTGCTGCAGAAGCTATGTGGATCAATACATTGCTCCAAGAACTTGGAGTTGCTCGGCAGCGTGTACCCATTTTGTGGTGTGATAATCTAGGGGCGACTTACCTAACTGCAAATCCGGTGTTTCATGCTCGTACTAAGCACATTGAGATAGACTTCCATTTTGTGCGTGAGCAAGTCGCCGATGGTGCTTTAGAGGTGAGGTTTATCTCTTCTGGTGATCAGTTGGCTGACATATTCACTAAGCCAGCCACTCGACAGATGTTAGACCGATTCAGGACCAATCTAAACCTTGTATGTACTAGTTTAGATTGAGGGGAAGTATTAGAGTCGGTATACGGTTCCTGTACCGTATTGTATACGTACATGTAATGTTCCTGTTGTGATATATAAAGAGATCAAAGGTGGGCGTGTAGCCACACCGAATCCCTAATTAAAACTGGCCCGGCCATGGATGGTTGCGGGAGAGCAGAGCTCGAAGGCGGGGCTGTGGACGCGAGGCGCACTGGCCATGGTCGCTGTGCTCGAGAGCAGAGCAGCGACGCCGGCAAGCCGCCGGAAGTTCGTCGTCTTCCGCCCGTTCACCACGCGTTCTTCTTCCTCTCCCGGTCGGTCGCCGCCGTCATCTCCGAGTCCCAACCAGCCCATGGCGAGCTCCGCTTTCTTTCCCCTTCTTCTTGCACTTGATTTCGTCCTGGACACGCCGTTCCATTCCGGCCGGTCACCGCGACTGCCATTGCCGAGCTCGCACACGGGCTCGAGCTGCTGCTGCCTCTCTGCTCGTGTCTCTCCTTCTCGACCTTCACGTAGACGTGCTCACGGGCTGGTCCACTCCGGTGTATGGTGCTACACGCAAGCATGGCGACGAATCTGCCGAGCACGGCCGTGGACGACAGTGGTGAATTTGAGATATACGGGAATGGGATGGATATGACATGTGGGATCGAACCGTCAGTGACACTACACGTTTTTCCCGGCCAGGATTGTAGAATTTCCGGTGCGCCAAACAAATTCAGGGTCCGAAATAGACCGGGATTTCTAAGTTTGGAGTGCCAATTTCCAGGATTAGAAGTTTAGGGTTTGATTTAGCTTTTGCCTATAAGTTCGAGGTTTGTTTTGAACTTTTTCCTTGCCTATGGTAGCACCTTGAATTGCACCCCTGCCCATGACTTCGAAGAGTCAGTTTTCTGAAGACAGATCCACCGTGTGCGCAACGCTGCATTCAGCCAACGGAGATTGTGGAAGCCGAGCCCACCAATGCACTTCGGCTGGCACACCGCAGGCCAAGCAACCAAGAAGTTGCCACCTCTAGCGACCTCCATTCCTACCCACAAAAACCCACGGCGCAACTTGTCCACTGCCTTGAAGAACCACGGTCCACGGCTCGAGATCCAATGCCATCAACTGATATATGACACTGCTTGCTCATAGATCATTCTGCCATCTTTGGACAACAGTCTAGCTTTCCAATGTGGCAGCTTATTTGCGAGTTTATCCAAAACCGGCTGCAGGTCAGTGCGGGTCAACTTCCTAATTGACAACGGAAGCCCCAAGTATGAACATGGCAATTCCTTCACCGGGCAAGCTAAGACAGGAGAGACTATCCAACAATGGCTGAGAACATCTGATGGGCGTGGCCGCACTCTTAGCAATGCTTTTGGCTCCCGAACTCCACTACACTGGTGTTCTTTCCTGTAAAATTTTCTCGACACATTTGCAACCAAACTAAAATAAATTGGGCGGCATGTTTTCCTTTTGCGAGGAGGGCGTAAGGTTCTCGGTCTATATAGTATAGTTTTATAGCTTTCTTCTAAAATAGAACATGTCCACATGTTGGAATGTCGCACTAGGATTTGTAGTCTCAGCCGGCCCACATGGTATGAACTTGCCTTCTCCTGGCCAAAACGTAAAATGTGAACCGTGTTTAAAGATGCTGTCAAAATTTGGACCACACACCCACTACAACATAGACTGTATATTCTTTATCATATTTATAACTTATTCAAGATTCAGGTTTTACTTAGGTTCCATATACTAAACTTGGAGACAATAGATTGCGGGTTGATTTTAATAAGATACAAGTTTCTTTCTGCAAATATGGTGATAAAATCCTGTAGATAAAACTTAGAGATGGGTAAATTCTCCAAACCCAACAAAAGGAAGAAGAGGACAATTGTCTATAAACATGTTACTTTAGAGGGAAGTATCTCCAGTTCGGGATCAGAACTAAACCTAAATATAGTTTTTTTTGCAGGATAATAGCAAACAATGGATCAAACTCAACCTTTCATGTTTTGGGATGAGAGATATAGAGGTAAGTTTCAATAATAATCCAGACTATACCTCCTGGCATATTTCTCTTCCTACCCTGGTCGACGATCACCAATGAATTGTTATTGGAAGAATGAACGTATCTCGCTTCTCCAGGAGCTATCCCAAAGTATTAAGGACCTTACAATTCCAATCAATGATTTTCGATAAATACATTTCGCATCAGACAAATGTTGCTACCAAATTCTCGTGGATATGTTTCCTATGCCAAAATTTGCACTTAAGCTCTAGTAGATTGCTTCGCTCTATTGCGCATCATGTCATCCAAGATCACTCGAACACCTCTCACTCTCCCAGGAACCCTAAAATAACCAAACAAAGTTCCATACGAAAGGCCACCAAATTCGAGTGCCCCTTGGACTTCCCAGGTGCCAGATTAGGAGGGACTGTTTTGAGACAATGGCTAGTGTTTTCCGGATGCAGACTAGCCTAAACCGCTGGAACCTTCATCTGAAAGCATAGCGCCATATGTCTTTTTCATTCCTCTCCTTATCTGCCTTATCTGCCTTATACTTCACACTATAATTACATGTCGAGTCAAACAGGTTTGTACCAGGTGTGTACCATACGAAGCAGGCACGTGCACCTCATCACCGTGTTAGCTGCGCGTGAGAGTTAGCTGGTAGAGCCTTAATTACCTCCTTCTGTGGCTCTGATCTTTCGCGAAGCCTGTGCTGCTGCACTTCTCCCGCCTGTCCCACGTATGTTGTTGCCAAGCGCTTACCGACTCGCTTTGGAGCAGTTTTTTTGAGCTTTTTTTTAGGGTGTTTGGTTAGTTGGTTAGACTTTTTACTTGGCTTTTGAGGTTTATAAGTCCAAAAACACTTAAATAGTTGCTTTTGGCTTTTGCCTTATGTTTTACTATGGTATAAGTCAAAAGTCAAAAGCCAAAAGCACATAATTAGATGTTTTTGTGGCTTATAAGTCAAAGCCAAAAAGTAAGAAAAAAGCCTAACCAAACACCATCTTTATATATACATGACGAAGTGTTTAATGGCAATTTTCTTGATAAAAAGAGGATAAACCTCGGAGTCTGGTATCTGTATTTGTTGATGCACAGTCACAAGTATCACTACAGGGAATGGGCCTATACGCCGATGGCCGTTCTGTACGCCGACGGCCATTTGTCGGGGCCGTCGACGTAGAGGCTGAGTTGGGTTGCGCAGCAAATTGGCCGTCGGCATAGATAAACCGTCGACGTATAGGGCTATGCCGACGGCATAGGTTACAGGGCTACGCCGACGGCAAAGCCGTCGGCATAGCTATGTTTTTCATATTTTTTTCCTATTTTTCAGCTAATATGGTATAATTCATATCTTTAAATCCATAAATCAAAATTTAACAAATAAACTGTCTAAATTGATTAGAAAAATAAGAGAAATCCAAATATGACATCCATATCATCTTTTTCATCATGTATATGACTTTTTGCAACACATTTTAGAAAAATAACTTTATGCCTATTTTCCGAAAGTAATTGAATTTTATGTGAAACAATAGTCAAAAAATAAAATCCTTTGGCATGGAGTACTTTTATGTGTACTAGTTGCTAGGATAAATGATAAACTTGAGTTTTGACAAAGTTTACAAAAAACTTCTTCACAAAAATGTCAATCATCTATAAACATGTATAAGTTTCGGGTCAAATGACCAAGTTATGGTCATCCCTGTGCCATAGTTTGTGATAATGTGCCCATATTTGACACATAGGTATATCCTGGTATGACAAACAATGTTGCAGAACTGAGGATTTTCAAATTAGTTTTATAAATATCATTTTTCATTTTTAATTGTCAAAAATGACATTTTTTGTGAAGCAAGTACAAACAATATGGTGGAAAATGGCACCCATCCAATTATCACATAAAGTAGACCATATTTTATGGACAATCCATCAATATTAGGAATTTTCTCGGTTTTTATCTAATTTCGCCTATTTAAATGACTTTATGCCTATTTTCCGAAAGTAATTGAATTTTGAACTATAAGTATGTGATAGTTTGCTCTGATATTTTACAAAATTCATTTTAAGATACACCAGTAGTGGTTATATCACATAACCGTTGATAGTTTTGAAAAATGCAACCCCTTTTGATGAATAGGCACGATGCTCATTTTGATTATTTTTTCAACAAAATAAAAGAAAGTGAAAAAATAGTCAAAAAATGAAATCCTTTGGCATGTAATACTTTTATGTGTACTAGTTGCTAGGATAAATGATAAACTTGAGTTTTGACAAAGTTTACAAAAAACTTCTTCACAAAAAGGTTAATCATCTATAAACATGTATAAGTTTCGAGTCAAATGACCAAGTTATGGTCATCCCCGTGCCATAGTTTGTGATAATGTGCTCATATTTGACACATAGGTGTATCTTGGTATGGCAAACAATGTTGCCGAACTGAGTTTTTTCAAAATATTTTTATAAATATCATTTTTCCATTTTTTAATTGCCAAAATGACTTTTTATTAAGCAAGTACCAAAAATATGATGGAAAATGTCATGTACATGATGCAAAAGATGATATGTATGGCATATTTGAATTCCTCTCATTTTTCTAATCGACTTAGACATTTTATTTGTCAAATTTCGATTTACGGATTTAAAGATATGAATTATTCCATATTAAATGTAAAAAGAAATAAAGTAAAATAAATTTTATTGTTATTTATTCAAAATATTATTACATAATCATTGTTACTTATTCAAACAAATTTTAAATTTAAACAATGAAAAAGTGTAACATCGTAACCGAGGGGTTAATATGATTGATAGGATACTAATATCAGTAAGTTCTAACATCTCATTTGACAACTCATTTGAAAGGAACTCAAAAGTTAAGCCTGCTTGGGCTGGAGCAATTTGAGGATGGGTGACCGAATGAAAAGTTTGACCAGGATAATTAATTTGACATATGATTAAGTGTGTAATTAGAGATTAAGTATGTGGCTAAGTGGGAAATTTGGAAATAGAAATAAAATAGAATAAAAAATTCAAAAAAGTTTTAAAAAAATTAAAAAAAAATCAAAAATTTCGAAAAGTTAAAAAAATTGAAAAACATATGTCGTCGGCGTATGGCCGTCGGCATAGCCTACGCCGACGGCATTTAATACGCCGACGACAAAAGCAGCTAAGCCGAGGGCGTATAACACCGACCTGCCGTCGGCGTAGCCTACGCCGACGGTTTTCTGGCCTTTGCCTTGTACTAATATATCTTCAATGTCTTCGGATCTCTTCCAAATGATTAAGGACGAGAGTAAAAGTTAGATCTTAACCAGTTATTTCATAAGCTCGCTGCCTTGTGTTTTTTTTCCTTCCATTTTTAGCCTAAGCCTCACCATGTTTGCTTCTCCTAGTATCAACATAAAAGGCAAAGTTTTGCCTCGTTCCAAGAAAAATAAGAGGACCGTACTAGCTAATTTTGTTGTCAAAGTTCCCCACCTTGTATATGTCCTCTATAATACTTTCTCTGTCCAAAAAGGATGTCTTGGATTTGTCTAGATTCGGATGTATGTAGACATGTTTTAGTGTACACATACATCTGAATTTGGATACATGGAACACATCATTTTCCAACGGAGGGAGTATATCTTTGTTTGTTAAAAGAGTACTTTAGCAGAAGTACTAGCTAGATTGATCGCAATAGGAAATCTTGTGAACATTCTACCAGAGGAAAATCTAGCACACAAAAGGAGGCAAGCAAATCGCCGACCCCGGAAGCAACCGCCGTGAATTGTCCGCCCCTCACCGGCCAGATGCTGACGTTTGCCATCCATTTCAGGAAAAATCATAACCGCTTTTCAATTTGTTTAACCGAGCTATTAACTAGCGTCACGCGCTCGTCTCGTAGCAGCCAAGCTCTCCATCGATCCGAGCTTATACCCCATCTGTATCTGCTACACTGATCTGTATATAGTAGTGTTCACTAAGTGGGGCACTCTTTGTCTGAACTTGACTAAGTACTGTGGCACACTTTGTCTTGACTAACTATGGCAGTAAGTTGACGGAGGAAAAAATGGTGCCACTTTGCTGGAAGCAAGTAAGGTTACTTTAGTTAGGACAGTTACATGCCGGCCTGCCCCAGGTGCTGTCTCCCCTGGTTCTGCTCGAACCTTTTGTTCTACTCGTTCAGACGTGTAGCAGCGCCAAAGCATTTACATACGACGTGTTCATGAAATTATGTGCTGCTGATCGTCAGCACGTCGAAAACGACTATTTGTTTGCCATTATTTTAGTGCAAAGTCGACATAAAGGCCCTAGGGAGAATATTTTGAACCTAGAAGACACAACTTAAAAATTCAAAAAAAGAAGACACAACTTGGATTGCATCATCATCGCGGAAAGCAGCTTATTAGTCCCTGATTTTAAGAAATACAATCCCATAGATTCTACAGTATTTTGATTTTGCCATTGTCGCAGACTCCATGGGTTCCTGAAAAGCTGGCGTTTTCACCGTGAAATAATGTTGGCAATTAGTTGACGTGCACCAAATGTTCTCTCTCTTTTTTTTTCTCCGGGTTTCTAGAGATTTATGAAATGCAAGTTGTGCTATATCACCAGCACATGCAAAAACTCATAAAGATATGAATTATTGTGACCGGTAATGACGTGCATGCTATATAACTTGAGCACAAGTTTGTTCCACTAAAGATTAACAGGCGAAGACTAGCTCATCCATTTCTGTGACTCCATCCAGCAGGACAAGCGGAAGCAATGGGAGATCATCGGAATGCAATTGAGGGGGTGGAGATGGGCGACAACGAGGACTCGGTGTCTCGGACCCTAGAACCACCGTCAACGTTGTCGACTAAGACGCTATACTCGAAGATCTGCCTAGGATCTTTGGTGGATCACTTTAGGAGTTCATACAATGCATATCTGCCACTTGAGATTACAGTCGTCGATGTAGAGGCCAGGTGTTATCGTCCTTTTCAAAAAACAAATCTGCTACTTGAGATCAACATTTTCACCTAGCAATTTGTGTGATCCTTTTCCATCAAATGAATAGATCTTGAAAAGAAATGGCCAATCTCATGGGGCATGTGACCTCTCTGGCCAGAAGGAAACCGCAACTCAGATCTTCTCCTCCTGTTATTTTATGGAGTTTATGTGCAGTGGAGTCAGTGCGATGGTTGACTGCGACTAGAATAAGGGTAAGTTTACCTAATTCTCCACTATCCTTCAAGAATTTTGAGGAGAGCCTAGACGCGTGCTCCAGGTTTACTTTGTGGCACAATGTTGGGTATTGTAGAACATTAGCAACAAGCTTACAACTAAATCTCTATCCCCGAAGCACCTCGATAACTTTATATTCAAAACTATCATCTATCTTCAATTTTGGAGGACGAAGCAAAAGGACACAGACTTTTTAGAGGTGCTTAAGGCAATTCATGGCAGTGGCGGAGCTTCAGCCCAACATGTCTGGGTAGTTGCCCGGGCTTTGTCCAGAATCCATCTCTCAAGTTGTAGATTCTAATGAGGACTTTAAATAAAATCCATGGCCGAAATGCTGTCAGCCAGAGCTTCGTACTCTCCCAGGCTACGTGGCTCGGCTGGCTTTGCCATTGCTTCATAGATCTAGACGCTACCAATGAGTTCTTAGTATTCTGTCACTTTTTTGTTAGATGTGATCTTTCTTTAGGGTTGTACGATATCCAACATGCTAGACTTTATAACTGTATTGTCACTCGTTGGTTGAGGATTTATTAATGTTAACGCTAGTCACATATAGTGTCTTTCGTGTTATATAACCTAGAGCATCATTCGCCCATATCTTGTCCATATTTCCATGTGAAAAGTCATCATAATTTTGGAAAAAGATAAGATTGCAAGTGCACATGATATATAATTACTCACATTCGTTACTTATTTCACATATTTTAGGAACATATGAAAGAAACAAAAGGAGAGAATATAAAGTGTCTGGGTAACTTTTTTACATGAAAACCCTCTTTCTTTTTTACCACCTTTTTTTTACAATCAATGGCACGACATATTATAGTAGCGCATAGTACATGGTAGAGATACATGAGCTGATTACAAAATAAAGTATAAAAGAAACGAGCAAATCTTCGAAATCTTCAAACTCTTTTTTCTTTCATGACACGATCTTGTACTTTTCTGATGGCAGCCGTAGAACGACAAAGATATCAAACCACAGACATGTGAATACCAACAAAGGTTCTCCCATAATTTTAATTTTGAGCCGCAATGCCAATACTAGGTGCACGCATGTAGCCATTAAAGTAATCAACCGACTGACAAGAGTACCAACATCGATATTTCAGAGAAATAAACCGAACAGCCTGGTCGGCGTCGCTGGAAGCCGAGAGAACGAATCACCATTGTCGAGGACGTAGCAGCCGGGACAAATATTGCGAGGACAATCCTTGCGGCAACCATGAGAAAAAAAATCCAAAATCGATCTGGCGAAGCAAGATCTGAAGGACCATACCTAGACAAATTTAATCTTACAACACCACCATTGACGTCGGAAGGAGATATCAACGTCGAACGAAGGGCAGGAGATTACTTATTGCAGACGATGCCATCTTTATAGATGAAGAAGATGGCTACCAAAACTCTAATCCAATATATTAAAAACACTACTTTTATCAAGAACTACACTCATATATGGGGTTCCCCACCCCTCCCGACACCGGCGAGGTCTGCCGGCGGAGGAGGAACCGACCTATGGTGGAGGCGGAGGTGGTGGCGGCGGCTGCTAGGTTTCCAGGAGGAGGAGCTCTCGTACGGTCTGCCTTGCTGTTTGCTTATGACATATTTATAATATCCACAAAGCGTAATACCATGAAAATGTCATAAGTTATTTGGTCCCTCAATTATGAAAACCATACATGCGTTGTCTGAATATTGAACGAACAATTTCTCAATGATCAGACGTTGTCTATAACCCAAAATGACACATGGCGCTCCAACTCCCCTCTCTCCTCTTCCACCCCGTGTGTGCGCGTGTTTCATTAAACACGACACGTGCTAGTCCCTAGGCTCACGCGGTTCCAATCGTCCAACCCAGCCTTGGCACCACACACGTCAACATCATTGTGATGCAACTGCTGCGCGTGGACATTTCACATGGACTTGCGCCAAGTCCACCATATCCCATTTGATCGGGCATGACATCAACGCATTCGTCGACACCGCCTAACCAAAGACAAGAAGCATGTCTATCACATGTCCGACATCATGCATCTCTGGGTTGCCGATGTCATCTCAGAATAATGAGGTGTCGTGTGTCTGATGGCCCTTCACGTAGTTACCTGCGTGAAAAGTAAATAGGTTAGGTTGAGACTCCAAGTGCAGAGTGTGTAGTAAGTGGAAGACGTGTTTTCCCCACGAGGGGTGACTCGAGGGTTTAATATCGAACTCTCGGGGAATCAGTAGTGAAGATTTATCTTTCCTATCCTTCTTTTGGTTACCTACAAAACAAAGTAAATGTTTTGGTTCTCAACCTCACCTAGTGGTTGTCAAGCACAAGGTGTGAGAATGATATCAAGATAATATGCAATGCAAACAAAAAATAAATATGCAATGGTGGTAAATAAATATGCAAGGATGGTGGTAGCAATGATAAATGATATTTTTGGATTTTATATGATGAATGCAAGATGTAAAAGTGTTTTTGTATTTTCGGATTTTTAAATGGCAGAAAATGGTAAAGTGTAAAGAGTGGTTGGAAAGGTGTTTCTTATGATTAAAAATGGACCGGGCTTCATGGTTTCACAAATGCACTCTCTCTTTAATAAAGTGATAGACAATGAAACACTAGAGTTGACATATGAGATTGCAACACAACAGTTTAATGACAAGTTATAATTATATGGGCATCACGTCCTAACATAGATACCTTTTGGTTATTAGTCTCTCTTATACTCCACCAAGATGCGAACTAAATCATAACACCTCAGTAATTAAGATAACTCAGAGTATAGCAATAAGTATCATGACATGAAGTTAAAATAAGAACATGCTAGATCTAGTCATGGAGTAGTGGCAATGGTCACACCCACATCTCCGGTAGCATGGTATTTCTTTTTATCCCTAGTGAGGCAACAAAGTAAGGTAAAACACCCAAGTGGATCGCAGAACTTTCTCTCACGTTCACTGCACTAGCCACCCCCCGTTACTCCAACTAATGCACACGTTCCCCCTCACACGCTCTCATAAACATGGTTGATCATGACAAGTAAATAAGAACGGGGTACATAATATGCATCTACTTTCATAACTGAAACAAAACCATTGCAATCTCAAACATATATTAACTCATAAAAAGATCCACCACAAAGTTATTACATAGATGACCGTAATCATGTTCAGCAGCTCATACGGTACTAATTAGTGAAGCTCAAGAGAGAGAGATACATAAGTTACTTCCACAAACCCATAATCCAGAGGTGGACTACTCCCTCTTCATCATGGAGACGGTGGAGAAGTCGTTGGAGGAGATGGAGACCACACCGGCAGCGCCCCGCCGGAGTTTTCCCCCTCCAATCTGCAGCTCTAGGTCTCTGTTTCGGTGTTTCTGTGTTTCTGCGGCGCTCCTTTCCGAAGGGCGTCGGGGACTATTTTTATAGTCGGTTTTAGGTCAAGACGGAGTCGTGGGCGAAAAGATCAACGACAACGGAGCTCCGAGGCCCAAAAGGGGGGGTCCCACGTGGCCAGGTACATGGGCCGCGTGGGCCCACCTAAATTGGCCCTCGGGTCTCCGCTTGTTTGCTTCCTTCGCTCCCAGGTCTTCTTCCTTCCAAAAACTGATGCTCGTAAATTTCTAGGTCATTTGGACGTCGTTTGGGTCCCTGAAACATTAAAATTTAGAAATAGGGTTTTCTGCCTGCGCAGGGTTAATTCCATAAAAAATAGGAAACATATCAAATATTCCCAAAATCATTATAAAACAGTGATATAACCCTTATATGATGCAAATATGACTGGAATATAAGTAAAATAATGCAAAGTTCATGTATGCATTTTACATGCATCAGTGTCACACTTATTACACGGTGTTAGCACCCGTTTTTGGCAGGTTAGATCGAGACCCGGTGATCTGCCCCAGGGAGGATTGGCAACCTGGAGAAGCGACTCAGAGGTGACCCGAATCTTCATTAAAACCGGCTTATGCAAGAAATGGCCTGTGTTGAGTTACAGGTTTTGTTAAGGAAAAGAAGACCCGGCAGAATCATGTAACCCGACAAACAAAGAAGACCCGGCGAAGATGGAGAATTAGCACGGTGATGACCCGGCAGATGGGTAGGGCGACCCGCAGACCTAGCGAAAGTAGGTGAAGCCGCACTGAGGCCCAGAAGCCCAAGGCATTTCGAGCATACAAAGCAGGCAAGTTCGAAGTTAACTCGGAAGGACAAAAAGGCGACTTTCCGAAGGAGCCGGAGAAGGACACTTGGGTCCGGGTTCAGAACGAAACCAACCAAAACTTGCCTAGTTTAGAGATAGAATTCGACTCAGATTATGACTTGTAATCCTCGTAGAAGTCCAATACTTGTACGGGAAGTCCAGCCGCCTCTTATATATGTGGGAGGTGACGGCCGATTGAAATTAAGCAAACAATCGACATATCAATCAAAACCCTACTTTTTATCCTCCAGCAACCCTTGTTCATGATTCCGTTGTTCGGCGACTTCGTCTAGATTTCACCGGATATCGACAACCGAGAACCCGGAGCGGCCAAGTCCGGCCAGGTCTCACCTGATCGTCGCCGGCTTTCCTCCGACGGGGCTTGTCCCGAGGGGCTGGGGTGTCCGGGTCTCAAAAAGAGTCGGCTTGCTGTCTTGCGTATCGCGCTGTAAGCTGGCCTCCCGCGTGGCGAGTTGCGGAGTATCTCCCCCGACACCACGGGTACACGAGGACGTGTTCGTGTGACGCATTTCTAACGCAACACACGACGTACATGTGCCCTAGTCTTGACCATTCTATCACAAGCATTGAACACATTAGCCATGCAAGGCATAGGAGTTGAGTAGAGGCCCACCAAACAAAGATTCGGGTTCCCCTACTTCCTAGTGGCTAGAAGCCCGTCAGAGAAGAGGAGAACCAGCGTAGATATAAAGATGAGGGATGTTGCCGACACGTTACTAGGGTTTTCTCGAGTGCTATATCTTCTTCCAAACTCCTCAATATGTTCACTTTCAATCACTCCACTAAAGAGCATACAAGCGAAGTCCAAATCTGGCCTGAAGCGATTTATTTACTTGATGTGTGTGGCATGTTGTTAAAACCGAAATGATATGTGGTACTCACATGAGGATATTTTCATTCCTTCTTTTTCCCTCTCTCTTTCAAGGCGATTTGACGAGGAGTGGACTCGGCAAATCCCTGGGTTGTGTACCCCGGGTTGATTGAGGGGAAGAGAGATGAGCGCTGGTGATCACGACGGCTGACAAGCAAGGCGTTTTACCCAGGTTCAGGCTCCCGGAGGATAACACCCTACTTCCTGCTTGTCTGGTATTGAATGGCGAGTTGTGGCTACAATGGCGAGATGGCAATCTTGCTAGGGTTTGTGATGGCGGCTATGAGCTTTTTTTTTAGACGAGGGACCCTCCTAGCCTTTATATAGTAGGCTAGGTCTCAGGTGAACGGTGCCGATGGCGCTTACAAGCATGGTAAGAGTCGCATGACCTATCTGTCGACTATCTTGGGCCGCACGTCGTCCTCCTTGGGCCTTCCTTGGGCCCTCGTCATAAGGTTGATAGGCTTGGCGTGCCCCAGGTATCCTCACCGTGGGGTAGTCGAAGAGTAACCCCACGACAGGAGCCCCCGAGTGCTTAGTCGAATCGTAGAGTCGGGTAAAGGACTCCTTCCTCCTGGGCACGCCTTCTTCTTGAGTCAGAGACTTGTCGACTGCCTTGATGTCCTTCTTCTCGAGTTGATGACTCGAACTTACCTTACGCAACTGATCTTGAATCTTTGAAAAATTTTGACTGCCTCTATCGGGAGCGCGAACAGCGCTCCCGATGGGAGTAGCCCCCGAGATTAAGCTGAATTGCTTGCAATTGAGGTTAAACTCAATTTTTTCTTCAGTCGAAAAGCCCGCTCCTGATGGGAGTAAAGAAGGGACTCGACTTGTTGGAGTCGCTCCTGGCTTTGTGTGACTTACTTTGTGTATTCGGCCGGTTTGGCTTACTGTACGAGTTTATTCAGCTCTTGGAGCTTACTGATGCTTTTTGCACTCGAATGAACTGCTCGAGTTCTCCATCAGCTCGTTGGCTTACTTGTGTAGGAGCTCGAACGGAGTTGCATCTTCAATTCAGCCAAGTGGCTTACTTTGCAAATCCAGTAAGGTTTGGAGTTTGTATTCAGTCGAATGACCTACTTTGTTGGACTCGAATGGGCTTCGAGTGTTGCTGTGCTTTACTTTCTTGACGTCACTGCTGATGTTTCCTTTGTCTGCTGTCGATAGGACGTGACACTGTGGTCCCGTTGTCAGTGTTGACCTGCGGTGACGCTTGCCGCTCTTTGATTTGACCGCACGGCGCGAAATTTTCGCGGAGGTGATGATGGCTTCCTCGTTTCCCGTGCGTAGTGGGCGGCGTGCTTCGCGACGGTTGCGTTCTCCGCTTGCCACGTGTAGGGTCGGATGCATCGTGCCGTTTGGAGATGCTTATCCAATGGCCACGATCTTTCCAGTCCATGGTATAACACTTTAACCGTGGTGCGGGGAAAATTACCCTCGCACTGTTCTCGCCCTTTCCGTTCCAGAACGCATCTTCTTCCTTGCGCCCAAGCCTCTGTCCACCGTTGCTGAACCACCATTTTGCGCGGCCATGAAGAAAGCTTGCCTGCCGAAGGCCAAGAAGGGTGGCAAGGAGAAGGCCACCACCGACGCCGGCGACGCTACCGTGAAGAGGGTGGACTGCGACTGGTCCAAGTCCTCCGTGAATACGGCGGACCTCGTTGATCTGCGGGAGAAGGGGCTTCTTCCGCCATTAGACCAGATGAAGACGCGCGCCCCGGGGAAAGAGGTAATCCCTTCCCCGCGCCAAGGCGAACGCGTTTGTTTCGTCGATTTCTTGCACAGGGGTTTCGCCTTTCCCCTCCACGATTTTGTTCGTGGTCTCCTGTATGCCTATGGGATTCAGATGCATGATCTGACTCCCAATGGCGTCTTGAGCATCGTGAGCTATATCGTGCTCTGCGAGTGCTTCTTGGGGATCGCTCCCAACTGGTTGTTGTGGAAGACGATCTTCAACGTGAAGCGCAATGTGGGGAGGGGGAAAGTTGTTTATCCCGTGGGTGGCTTCGGCATCCAAGTGCGTGGCGACATCAGCTTCTTCCAGATGAAGAAATCTGACTCCGTCCAAGGTTGGCGGAAGCGATGGTTCTACATCAGCTGCGAACAAGACGGACTCCCTGTCTTCGAGGAGAAGCTGTCGTGGGTTTGTCACGTCAGGTGTCATAGATGACTTCGTAGGTGTGGGATTATGCGAGTCAAGCATCTCCGAGCTTGGGATCGCAGGAACAAAGATCAACACAGATTTACCCAGGTTCGGCCCCCTCAATGTGAGGTAAAAGACCTACTTCCTGCCTACCCTAGATTGGTATTGATATGATAATCGAGGTGTTACAATGGAGGCGATCCGATCTGGTACTCGCCGTATGAGCTAGGGTTTGGGGCTTGATAGCTTGACCCGCTCTAAGTCCTGCGAGTCCTCTTTATATACACAGAGCCTCGCTAGGTTACAAAAGGAAACTTCTCCATAAGGAATACATCCACAGAGGCCTACTCGGAGACTACTTGGTCTTCACGTCCTCCGGATTTGTCTTCTAGACCTTTCTCCTTATGGCGGTTCAATATTGGGCTTGCTCCCAAGTGGGCCTTCATCCGTGCGAGTAAGTTAAGTCGCACTGGGCCGCGGGTTAATCCAGAAAGTATTCCCCCGACAGAAGCCGCTGAAGAAGTCGAACGCTTGGGCTCACGCCTTGTCGAGTGACGAGAGGGAGACTGTGAAGCCCTTTGTCTCGACCATCGCGAGTCTACTGACGAGGCTGGGCAAGGAGTCAGGTGGTATTCATCTGATTGCCACCTTCCTTCGGATGCAAGTGCAACCACTCCGTGCTCGCATCCACCCGATGTGGGAGGACCAAGGCGTCAACGATCCCACTCGCTTGTCTTCGGAAATTCTGAGTGACGAGGAGGTCATGCAGAAGGTGAGAGCCATCACCAGCCTTCGGGCAGCTGACCCCTGCAACGTCAAATGTCCCGTAGTTCCTTACGGGTCAGAAAATCCTTTGCCTGAGGTAAGCTCTTCTCTTGTATGTAGACATCTCTGTTTCGCTTGCTTTTCCTTTACTCGAATTGCTTGTTTTGGATGACAGGGTCACCCGAATGTGTCGTGCCTTCCTCCTCTGATGGAGAATGGCCCTCACGAAGAGGCCGCATTCCCAGAAGAGGAACCGGTAGATGATGATGAACTTCCTTCAGCGCACACTCTTGTGGAAGAGCTGGAGGAAGTCGAAGTTGATGAAGAAGAGTCTCGGCCGCAGAAGCGCCCGCGACACGAGATGGTGGACTCTGTTTTGACGAGTTCCCCTCCCATGCGTGCGGCTGCAGAGGAAGATGATGACACGGGTTCTTCCTCTCTGAGCGCCAAGGACCCGAAGCGTGCTCAGGAACCAATGACGGTGAACCCTCTTGCTTCGGCTCCTCCCATTGAATTTGGCAGGATGGCCTCCGTCTCCTTGGACAGTGACGAAGACGATGACATGAGGTAAAGTATACGTCCACTCAAAGTTTTTCCACTTGCTATCTTCAAGGCGTTTCCTGATTGTCATCTATCTTCATTTCTTCAGTGATCATGCTGTCACTCAGTCTTCTCCGCGTGGCTTGG
Organism: Poa pratensis; assembly: GCA_947311845.1. Classification (NCBI taxonomy): domain Eukaryota; kingdom Viridiplantae; phylum Streptophyta; class Magnoliopsida; order Poales; family Poaceae; genus Poa; species Poa pratensis. The sequence goes on along the minus strand of CAMZMU010000057.1, from coordinate 31,553,940 downwards.
AACACGCTTCAGCTCCTCCCGTTGAAGAGAGACAGTCGGATGTTCCAGATGCGAGTGCCGCAATGACGACAGAAGTAGCTAAAGCTTCGACTTCTGTCATTCCTGACGAGCTTGTCACTCCAACACCTAGTTCAGCTTCGATCCAAGAGCATGTAAGTGCCTTTTTTTTGTGTATGTTGAGTCATTGGGAGCGCGAACAGTGCTCCCGATGGGAGTAGCCCCGAGGCTGTGTGCGACTAGAATAGTGGGGCACAGACTAAGAATTTCTCTGTGTTTCTGCAGCCCTTCTACCGCCAGCAGGTGTCAGCGGCCGAAGCCTACATTCGGCTGGAGAAGGAGAGGAATCAACTCCTTGCTGACCTGAAGCAGGCGAAGCGTAAATGCTCCTCCGATACCTTTTGCCTTGACTTGCTGTTTGTTTTGCTATCTCACTGTCCATCTGCTCACAGTCGATCAGGAGGATACCACCACTCGGATGAGTATGCTGGAGCAGGAGAACAAGAGTGCCAAGAAAGCACTCGAGGAGGCCAAGAAGCGCGAAGATGACATGCGCGACTTAGAGAAGACTCAGGTGGAGCGTTTGCTCACGCTCGCTGACGTTGTTGGTCGTAAGTGCTCGTATCCTTGAACTAACATGCTTTGATCTTTTGGTCGAATGCTGACCCTTTGCTTGGATACAGGTGCTTGCGGTGGCGCTCCTCCTGCTGAGGTTTCCAGCGAAAACCAGACACTGGAACAGGCTGTGGGCTTCCTCGACCGTGTCTACGCTTACGCTTCGGCTGCGCTGGCCAAGTCTACTTGTCGTTGTATCGGCATCTTGGATAGGAGACGGGTCCTGCTAGCCGAGGGTGAACGTAGGGCAAGAAGGTGGACGTCGTCAAGGTCGGGATCGTACACGGCGGTTTACCCAGCTTCAGGCACCACGGCGGTGGCGGTGCCCTGCGTGCTGCTATAATTCACTATAAGGCAATATCGCCGTGAACAGGTTACAATGAGTTGGATGTATGAGAGAATATGGATTGGTTGCACTAAAGGCGTCCCGAGGTCCAGCTTATATAGGCGGCTGGACCTAGGGTTACAAGGTGATTACGTATCCAGCAAGTCTACGGAGTCCTAAACCAAGCCGGCAAGTATGCCGCCTTCCGTCTTGGTCCTGGTGGCTTCATGGGCTTCAGTCTTGGGCCTCCTCCTTGCCGGCATCCGCCTTCCTTGGTCGTCAGCTATCTGGGCCGCCCGGTAGGCAAAAGCCTTCACCACCACTGCGGGCCACCCTGGACTAGCCGGATTGATTCATCTTAGTTACTTTAGCTGAGCCAACCAGGTGCAATACCAACTAATTTAGACTCAGAGACCAAAGCCAGCATGTTGGTGCCAACGACATACTACTAGGCGACCCACACAAACAGACAGATAAGCATATTAGGCGGTGCAAAGATTGTTTGCGTTTTTAGCCGGCAGACGGCAAATGTCAAAAAGTTTGACCTTAGCACGGAGCAAAAACTTATTTTGTTTGGTAACTTTTATGACAACAGATATATGATTGCGAGAAAAGACAAAAGATGGCATGATCCCAAAACTGAATGAGCAAACCACAGACTTTTATTTCATAATCATATAGTACTTATTACAATGTGGAAATTGCTAAGTGTAAAAAGGACGTAGCTGCTCAATGTTCCAGGTCGCTTGGTTTCTTCGTACTTGTCGTCAACCTTCCTTTTGCGCTTGCGACCTCGCTTCTTCTTGTATCCGTCTCGTGCGTCGACCAAGTAATAAGAACCATTGAGCAACACCTTACTGACCACAAAAGGTCCTTCCCAAGGCGGGGATAACTTATGCAAGCCCTTCCTATCTTGGATTAGGCGGAGACCAGGTCACCAACTCTAAAACTTCGTTGCCTCACCCTTCTGCTGTGATAACGCCTCAAACTTTGCTGATAGATGGCGGATCGTGCAAGGGCAACATCTCGTTCTTCATCAAGTAGGTCAAGGCCATCCTGTCTTGCATCTTCTGCGTCTTCCTGGACGTAGGCTTGAATTCTGGGAGAATCGTACATCATGTCGGTTGGCAACACTGCTTCTGCGCCATAGACTAAGAAGAAAGGAGTAAACTTGGTTGATCTGTTTGGAGTTGTGCGTAAACTCCAAAGGACAGACTGCAATTCATCCACCCAAGCCCCAGCCGCTCTGTGCAATGGTACTTCGAGACGTGGTTTGATTCCTTGTAGACTAAACCATTTGTACGCTCTACTTGACCGTTTGCCTGCGGATGCGCTACTGAGGCTAGATCTAGGCGGATACCATGCTTATAACAGTATTCCTCGACTTCGCCTTGCGACAAGTTAGTGCCATTGTCGGTGATAATGCTATGAGGCACCCCGAACCGAGAGATTATTCCCCACAGAAAGTTTGCGGCTGTGGCGCCGTCTAGCTTTTTGATAGGCTTAGCTTCAACCCATTTGGTGAACTTGTCTACAGCCACAAGTAAATGTGTGTAGCCACCAGGCGCCGTTTTAAACGGACCAACCATGTCCAAGCCCCAGACTGCGAAAGGCCATGTGATGGGTATTGTTTTAAGCTCTTGAGCCGGCATGTGTGATTGTCTGGCATAAAGTTGGCAGCCCCTGCATCTTTTAACAATGTCTTCTGCATCTTGCTTGGCTGTCAACCAATAGAAACCTTGTCGGAAGGCTTTTGAAACAAGGGCGCGTGAGGAAGCATGATGTCCACATACGCCGGCATGTATCTCATCCAACAGTTCTCTGCCTTCTTCGGGCGAAATGCAGCGTTGGTAAACACCAGTGGTGCTACGCTTGTACAATTCGCCTTTGATTATTGTAAATGCCTTGGCTCTTCTTATTATTTGCCTTTTCAAAACCTCATCATCCGGTAACTCCTGATTGATCAGGAAGTCCAAATATGGCGTCGTCCAATCCGGCTTTACCAAGTAGACGGCATAGCTAGCATATCAACTGGTTCTGCCGATTCTGGGTCAAGGAGGTCTGCTCCTTTAATTGACGGCTTGTGTAGGTGTTCCAGGAAAACATCTTTTGGTACCTTTTTGCGTTCAGACCCATTCTGGCAAGTGTATCTGCCGCCTCATTTTGAGCTCTTGGGATGTGGCGGACCTCGTAGCCTAGAAAACACTTGGCGAATTCGTCAACGGTAGCTCGATATGCCGCCATTGTCTCGCTCTTTGTGTCCCAAGTACCACGTATCTGTTGCGCCACCAAGTCTGAATCTCCGTAGCAGAGGACACGCTGGACGCCAAGTTCCTTGGCAATGTGTAAACCATGAAGGAGAGCTTCGTATTCAGCAACATTATTAGTTGCCTTGAAGTGAATTTGTAACACATAACTAAGCTTGTCTCCTTGAGGGTTTCTTAAAACAATGCCAGCCCCCGAGCCCTGAAGCATTTTTGATCCATCAAAGTGCATGATCCAGTATGCATCTTCAGGGAGAGGTACTTCGTCCATGGCCTCCGTCCAATCTGCTACAAATCTGCTAAGGCTTGAGACTTAATGGCCGTTCTGGGTTATACAGATGTCGAAGGCGGCAAGTTCAATGCCCCATTTGGCAACGCGGCCTGTTGCATCTGTATTATTGATGATATCCCCCAGAGGTGCCTTGCTCACCACCGTTATTGAATGTTCCTGGAAATAGTGCCTTAACTTCCTGGCGGCGTAGAAAACACCGTAGACCAGCTTCTGGTAATGCGGATAACGCTGTTTTGAGGCGGAAAATACTTCACTGATGAAGTAAACCGGACGTTGTTCCGGCAAGTCTGAATTTTCCGTCTTGCGTTCCACAACCAGTACCACGCTAACAACCAAGTTAGTTGCGCGATGTAGAGCAGCATTGGTTCCTGCGAACGAGGAGCTGCCAAAATTGGAGCAGACGTTAACGCGTCCTTGAGTTGCTGCAAGGCGGCGTCTGCTTCGTCTGTCCACTCGAAGTTGTCGGATTTCTTCAGAAGCCGGTAGAGAGGCAGTGCCTTCTCACCAAGACGGCTAATGAAACGACTGACGGCAGCCGCCGAGCCGGCAAGTCGCTGCACGTCCTTCAGGTCCTTGGGCCTGGATATGTTGAGGATCGCTTTGATTTTTTCTGGATTACTTCTATCCCTCGTTCGGAAACGATAAAGCCAAGCAATTTGCCGGCAGGAACCCCGAAGACGCATTTTTTCGGGTTGAGCTTCATCCTATATACCCGGAGGCTATCAAAGGTTTCTCTCAAATCGTCAAGCAAATCTGCCTTCTTTCTTGACATGACGGCAATGTCGTCAACATAGACGTGAACATTGCGGCCAATTTGCTCGTGAAGGCATCTTTGCATACACCGCTGATACGTTGCGCCGGCATTTTTTAGACCGAAGGGCATCGTGATGTAGCAGAAGGTCCCGTAGGGCGTAGTGAACGCTGTTTTGATTTGGTCGGATTCTCGCATTTTGATTTGGTGGTACCCGGAGTACGCATCCAAAAAGCACAGCAGCTCGGAGCCGGCTGTGGAGTCTATGACCTGATCTATACGAGGCAAAGCAAAGTGGTCCTTAGGACAGCACTTGTTCAAACCGGTATAATCAATGCACATTCTCATTTCCTTATTAGGTTTTGGAACCATTACAGGATTTGCCAACCAATCAGTGTGTACTACCTCCCTAATGAACTTGGCTTCTTGCAACTTGATGATCTCCTTCCCTATTGCTGTCCGCTTCTTCTCACCGTAGCGCCTTATTCCTTGCTTCACTGGTTTGGCTCCTTCGTAGACGTTAAGAGAGTGCTCGGCAAGTTCCCTCGGGACACCTGGCATGTCAGCTGATGACCATGCAAAGATGTCCTGATTCTCACGGAGGAACCTGACGAGCGCGCTTTCCTATTTGTCGTCCAAGCCAGCCCCTATGGTGACTTGCTTGGAGCTGTCACCTGGGACCAGATCCGCCTTCTTTGTGTCTTCGGACGCCTTGAAAGTGTTCTTTTGCTCAGCGGTCTTTACATGCTCCGGCAACTGCGACGTATCGAGCTCTTTTTCAACATGGCTAACTCCTCTGCGTGGAGGACTGCCTCAGCGAAGGCGGCGTTGCCACGCTCACACTCCTTTGCTTTCTTGAAGTTGCCACTGATGGTAATTGTACCATTGGGTCCCGGCATCTTCAGCTTGCTGTATATGTAACACGGCGAGCCATGAATTTGGCGAAAGCTGGCCGTCCAAAAATGGCGTGGTAGGCACTTTTGAAGGGGACTACTTCGAACCTGAGATACTCCGAGCGGTAGTTTGTCTCAGGCCCAAAAGTAACCTCCAATCTGATGCTTCCCATTGACTTGCTTGCTTTCCCGGAACGATGCCATGAAACTTGACTTTGCTGTAGTCAAGCTGGCTTTCCGACAAGTTCATGCGCTTCAGAGTGTCCGCGTAGATGATGTTGAGGCTGCTGCCGCCATCCATCAACACCTTGGTGAGCCTGAAGTTATCGACAATTGGGTCGACGACAAGGGCGTATTTGCCGGGGTGAGGAACGTGATCTGGATGATCATCTCTATCCCAAGTTATTGGCTCCTCTGACCAGTCTAGATACTGGGGAACGTCTGGTACTGTGGCGTTTAGCTCGCGCATCTCCGCCTTTTCTTCTTTTGCCGAAGGAGTGCCCAGGAAGCACACCAATTGGCCATGTACCTTGGGATATTTCCTTTCTTTGCGCATCAGCTTGGGTTCCTCATCCTCGGACATGGACACTGCCCCATCATCGTCTTCCTTCTTTGTCTTCTCAGCCTTTTTGCTCTTTTTTGATTTCCAGCCAACCTCGGGGTCCTTCTTGAAGTCCTCCATGAACCGGCATTCCCCTAATGTGTGGTTAACTTTGCCTAAGGACGCGTGGATTGGGCAGGGCAAGGCTTTCGCCTGATCATACGTCAGGCGCTGCTTGCTGGAGCCGCCATCTTTACCCTTTCCTTTCCACTTGCGGTTGCCGCCTTTGCCTTCGAAGGCGGCGGCGACCTCGTTTGATGGTCCGGCTTTGTCATCCTGGGGAGCCTTGCGTTTGTGACTTGCTCGCCTGTTTGGCGCCATATCATGTGCGCCATCTCCATCGCGTGCATCGTCATCCGCCTGTGCGTACATGGCTGCTACTTCGAGCATGACTCCGAGATCCTTGACTTGCATGCGTACGAGCTTATGTCTGAGACTTGAGCCCTTCAGGAGGCCTGTGGTGAAGGCATGGATTGCTTGATTGTCGTCTACGTTCTCGCAGCTTGCCTTTGTTTGAATCCACCTTGCCAAGAAGCTTGTAGCTGTTTCATCTGGCTTTTGCACGCAACGAACCAAATCTGTGTATGTATTGGGTCGCTTGTACGTGCCTTGGAAGTGCTGCGTGAACACCTTTTCCATGTCATGCCAGCTATGAATGCTTTTCTCCGGCAAGTTTTCGATCCAGCTTCGGGCTGTCCCCTCCAGCATGAGGGGAAGGAAGCGTGCAGCGACGAGGCCATTGCCTCCGGCAATTTCAACTGCCAGCGCGTAGTCCGACAACCATGAGTTTGGCTTGTCCGCTCCATTGTACCTTTGATGAGTTTTTGACACTGATGGGCGCCAACTGTCGTCGTATCGGCATCTTGGATAGGAGACGGGGTCCTGCTAGCCGAGGGTGAACGTAGGGCAAGAAGGTGGACGTCGTCAAGGTCGGGATCGTACACGGCGGTTTACCCAGCTTCAGGCACCACGGCGGTGGCGGTGCCCTACGTGCTGCTATAATTCACTATAAGGCAATATCGCCGTGAACAGGTTACAATGAGTTGGATGTATGAGAGAATATGGATTGCTTGCACTAAAGGCGTCCCGAGGTCCAGCTTATATAGGCGGCTGGACCTAGGGTTACAAGGTGATTACGTATCCAGCAAGTCTACGGAGTCCTAAACCAAGCCGGCAAGTATGCCGCCTTCCGTCTTGGTCCTGGTGGCTTCATGGGCTTCAGTCTTGGGCCTCCTCCTTGCCGGCATCCGCCTTCCTTGGTCGTCAGCTATCTGGGCCGCCCGGTAGGCAAAAGCCTTCACCACCACTGCGGGCCACCCTGGACTAGCCGGATTGATCCATGCTGGTGATACCCCTAGTAGGTATATCCCCAACACTACTGGAGCCCTGACAACCGTTCACAAGGGCATCTTTCCCAGCCGGCCAGTGCCAAGCGATGTCGACACTCTTGCCACGCCATTCGGCTCCGAGTCCACCATAATGACGGACTACACCCGCACCCAGACGGTACGCGGCTCGGAGCTTACTTTCCAACTTCTTCTCGGGCATCAGGTTGCGGGTGACTTTAGCAAGGTCGTCAGCCATTTCCCCAAGAGGCCTGATGGCAAAATGCTGTCGCTGAAGGAAGTGAAGCCTGAAGCGAGTCGCCTGGCTCAGGAGGTTGTATCACTTTTTGAAAAGCGGGTGGCCAAGCAAGCTGAAGTAGCAGCTCGCAAGGGTAGAGCCGTGTCTGAGTCCGTGTCTTAGGCTAATTGATGCCTTAGTCGAACATGACTTTTGTAATGAACCTTTAGCCTTAATATTTTTCCTTCTCTGGGATCTTTTGCTCAGTGACTTGTAAAAACTTTGCTTTTGCTTGAATGAAGTCAAAAACTTCTCTGCATCGAGTGTATTTTGGTCCTTCTATTGATCAATGTTTTGCTGCTTGACTCGCTTCCTTGTTGAAAACAGGAAGGGTTGCACGTAGACCTTGGAAGGAACGAATGGCCCGAAATCGCTCCAACTCAGCCGCCCCTCGACGGAGGGTTGTACGACGTCCTCATCCCGCTCGAAGTCGGAACGACCAGAAGTTGATATCATGGATGAGGAATCGAATCAATGACTTGGAGAAGCTTTTGAAGGATAAGCAGAAGGAACTCGACCAATTGAAGGCACGACCTGCTCCTTCGACTGAACGTGAGCAGTATTTGATCGATCAGATGGATTTGATCTGTCGACAGCTGCAGAGTGAGTTTTCTTCGTACTATGCAGCTATTGCTGTCAGGCTGAAATGCTGGCTTAATGTTGCTTGATGGCGCTGCAGATGTGAATCCCGATTGGAGGGCTGAGCAGCGCCGAGTGGATGAGCGTGTCGAACAAGAAGCGAAGGGAACTGCATCGGGTGCGCAATACTTCTGGTCAGATACGCCCAAGGCTAAGGTGCTGGCGCTGATGTTGGATCGCGTCTGGCGAGCGGCCGTGTTACTCCTTGGTTGCCAGAAGACCTTGTCGAGGCTGCATCGTGCGATGTTTCCTCACAATCCGCAGCCGCAAGGAGTTCCCGCGCTGATGGACATGTTCAGGGATGGTGCGGGTGTGAAGCAGGCTGTCCACGCCCAGCTCGTGGGTGGAGCTAACATTGCCCTGGCATACTTCCGCAAGCACCGGCCATATTTCAACCATGAAAAGGTTGTTGGCGGTTTGCCGGATCAAGAGCACTACGCCGAGTCCTTGCCGTTCGCCAGGCGGATGGTCGAAGATGTACAACGCCACACCGAGCGGCTAGTAGGTCCCCTGGATGCACCCAAAGATGAACCTGTATGATAGAAAAAGACAGGAAAACGTGTTGTACGCAAACACGATGTATGTGAATGTATATAATTCTTTCGAGTAGTAGAGTACTCCTTTGTTGATTCTGGGCGGCGCAGCCCCCGAGCGGATCGAGTGCGGCCTAGGATTTGAGAGGCGAACCCGTGCGGCGCAGCCCCCAAGTGCCTCGGGTGCGGCCAAGGTGTTTCGAGTCAGACCTGTGCGGCGCAGCCCCCGAGTGCTTCGGGTGGCGACCTAGGTTTTCGAGTTGGACCTGTATGGCGCAGCCCCCGAGTGCATCGGGTGACGGCCTAGGTGTTTCGAGTCAGACCTGTGTGGCGCAGCCCCCGAGTGCTTCGGGTGGCGACCTAAATTTTCGAGTTGGACCTGTACGGCACAGCCCCCGAGTGCGTCGAGTGACGGCCTAGGTGTTTCGAGTCAGACCTGTGCGGCGCAGCCCCCGAGTGCTTGGGTGGCGACCAAGGTTTTCGAGTTAGACCTGTATGGTGCAGCCCCCGAGTGCTTCGGGTGGCGACCTAGGATTTTTCGAGTTGGACCTGTATGGCGCAGCCCCCGAGTGCTTCGGGTGCGGCCTAGGTTTGACTTAGACCTGTGCGGCGTAGCCCCCGAGTGCTTCGGGTGGCGACCAAGGATTTTCGAGTTAGACCTGTATGGCGCAGCCCCCGAGTGCTTCGGGTGCGGCCTAGGTTTGACTTAGACCTGTGCGGCGCAGCCCCCGAGTGCTTCGGGTGGCGACCAAGGATTTTCGAGTTAGACCTGTATGGCGCAGCCCCCGAGTGCTTCGGGTGGCGACCAAGGTTTATGTTGCTTTTTGACTCAAAAAAAGTAAAGGGAGAGCTTGTTCCACAAATCACTTCATTGATTTCTGCGAGCAGGCCGCCTCATTAAAACCCTTCCAGTCCCCTCAGGTACCCTGGTAAGGGAAAGAGTGCGTCTGGAACCTGCCGCCTCTTGACATGTATGCTTTGTTACAATGGGAGAGTCGACTAGGCGTAGAAGCGGCGCAGTTGCGCAACGATCCACGGGTTGTGGCAGACTGTCCCTGTCTTCGAGTCCTTCAAGCGGTAGGCTCCGCCGCCGATTGCCTCTGTCACATTGTATGGACCCTCCCACGGGGAGGCGAGTTTGTGCACCTTCTTCTGTTTGAGGCGGAGGACGAGGTCGCCAGGGACGAACGATCTGGGCCGCAGTCGCCGCCCGTGGTAGTTGCGCAGGTCTTGTTGGTACACGGCTATGCGGGTAAGGGCGATGTCGCGTGCTTCGTCCAGGGTATCCATGTCGTCCTCGAGTGCCTCTTCTGCGTCGGACTCGTCGTAGGCCACCACTCGGGGTGCATCGAACTTGATGTCGCATGGCATGATTGCTTCTGCGCCGTAGACCATGAAGAATGGCGTGTACTGAGTGGATCTGTTTGGCGTAGTGCGTAGACTCCACAGCACAGATGGCAGCTCTTCGACCCAGGCGCCTGCAGCGCGCCTCAATGCTACTCGCAGGCGCTTCTTGATGCCCTTGCAGACTAGGCCATTGGACTTTTCGACTTGCCCGTTGGACTGCGGGTGCGAGACAGATGCGTAGTTGAGCTTGATGCCTTGCTCAGAGCAAGAAGTCTTGAACTCTTCGGCTGTGAAGTTCGTGCCGTTGTCGGTGATGATGCTGTGCGGCACTCCAAACCTGAAGATGATCGACCTGATGAAGTTAACTGCCGAGGAGGCAGTCGAACTTGTATAGGCACGCTTCGATCCACTTCGTGAACTTGTCGACTGCCACCAAGAGATGCGTGTGTCCTCCCGGAGAGGACTTCTTGAGTGGACCCCCATGTCGAGCCCCCATTGAGCGAAGGGCCAGGCGAGTGGATGGTCTTAGTGCTGATGCTGGTGCGTGCGGCTTGTTGGCGAACTCCTGGCAGCCGAGACATTTCCTCACGAGTTCTTCTGCGTCTTGCATTGCGGTGGGCCAGTAGAACCCGGCTCGTAAGGCTTTGGCCACCAAGGCTCGACTGCTGGCGTGGTGCCCGATGCCAGCGTGGATCTCGAGTAAGATGGCTTGACCGTCGACTGGGTCGATGCACCTTTGGAGGACTCCCGAGATGCTTCGCTTGTAGAGCTCCCCGTTGATGACGGTGAAGCCCTTGGAGCGGCGGATGACGCGCTTGGCTTCGACTGGGTTTGTTGGCACCCTCTGCTGCAGTATGTAAGCCAGGTATGGGCTCGTCCATGTGGGCTCGATCAGCATCACCTCCATAGGCTCCTTCTCCGGTGGCGGGTCGGTGGTGCTCGTTGTATGTGAGGATCCGGCGCGGGCCGGAGCTTGACGAGCGCTGCGTGATGCATCGAGGAAGACCCGGGTGGCACCGCGCTTTGTTTGAGCCCAGGTTGGCGAGGGTCGGCTTCCTCGTTGCTCTCGCGGCCGATGTGCCAGCTCGCAGCCGTCGAAGGTGCCTTCCAGCTGGTTGTACAGGTCCCTGTAGGCGATCATGTTGTCGGCGATGGCGTCACATGCTTCATGGTTTGTTGCACGACGAGGTAGGAGTCTCCGTAGATCATGAGGTGAGTGGCGCCGCAGTTCTTGGCCATCCGCATGCCGTGGATTAGGGCCTCGTACTCTGCCTCGTTGTTGGAGGGTGTTGGGAAGTTCATCTGCAGCACGTACTCAGCTTGTCGCCTTTGGGTGAGATGAGGACGACTCCCGCCCCTGCTGATCTGAACTTTTTGGAGCCGTCGAAGTACATTGTCCATGCGTTGGACAGGTCGGGTACGTCTGGCAGCTGGGCCTCTATCCACTCGGTGGTGAATCTGGAAGCACCTGGGCCTTGATTGACTTCGGGTGCGCGTACTTCAGCCCCCAGGGCCCTAGCTCAACAACCCACTTGGCGACTCGTCCTGTCGCGGCTTGGTTGGTGAGGATGTCGGAGAGCCCGGAGGAGCTTACTACCGTGATGGAGTGCTCGGAGAAGTAGTGGACGACCTTCCTTGATGTCATGAAGACTCCGTATGCTAGCTTCTGGTAGTGCGGGTACCGCTGCTTGGACAAGGTTAGCACCTCACTGAGGTAGTAGACGGGCCGCTGAACAGGGTGACTGTGTCCTTCTTCTTCTCTCGTTCGACTACGAGTACCGTGCTGACCACCCTGTTCGTGGCTGACACGTAGAGGTATAGCGGCTCGTTCTCCAGTGGCGCCACCAGTACTGGGGAAGTCGTGAGTGTTTTCTTGAGTTGGTCGAACGCGACTTGCGCTTCTTCTGTCCACTCGAACTTGTCTGTCTTTTTCATCAGTTGGTAGAAAGGCAGGGCCTTTTCTCCCAACTTACTTATGAACCGGCTGAGAGCTGCGACTCGGCCGGCTAGGCGTTGCACCTCATGAAGCTTGGTCGGTGCTGGCATTGCGAGTATGTTTTGCACCTTCTCGGGTTGGCTTCGATTCCTCTTGCAGAGACGAGGTACCCGAGCAGTTCTCCGGCTGGCACGCCGAAGACACACTTGTCCGGGTTCAGCTTGATCTGATACTCGTTGAGGGCGGCGAAGACCTTGCGGAGGTCGGCGATGAGAGTGTCCTCCGTTCGAGTGGTGACGACTATGTCGTCGACGTAGACTTGGACGATCTCTCCGATTAGCCCTTTAGGCAGGCTTGCATTGTGCGCTGGTACGTGGCTCCAGCGTTCTTCAACCCGAAGGGCATCGTCTGGTAGCAGAAGACGCCATGGGTGTGATGAATGCAGTCTTCTCTTCATCGTCGACGTTCATCCTGATCTGCTGGTACCTGAGTAGGCGTCCAGGAAGGATAGGCGTGCGCAGCCTGCAGTCGAGTCGATGATCTGATCTATCCGCGGGAGCGGGAAATGGTCCTTGGGGCAGCATTTGTTGAGGGCGGTGAAGTCGACGCACATGCGGAGTTTCTTCTTCGTCTTCTTCTCTCCACCAGGACCGGGTTCGCTACCCAGTCCGAGTCCTTGATCTCTCGGATGAATTTGGCGTGGAGCAGTCGATCGATCTCCTTGCTTATTTCGTCTCGTTTGGGTCCTGAAAAGCGTCGCATGGTCTGCTTGACGGGTCGGCGTCCTTGTGGACGCGTAAAGAGTGCTCGGCGAGGTTCCTGGGTATGCCTGGCATGTCAGAAGGTTGCCAGGCGAAGATCTCCCAGTTCTCACGTAGAAACTCGACGAGCGCGCTTTCCTATGCGATAGGCAGACTCGACGACACTTTGACTGTCTTGTTTGCGTCGTCGGGTGGACCTGATGAGTTGTTGTGTCGTCAGTCGTGTTGAAGGCGCGTCCTTGGCTGCTTCTTGCGTGGCGGGAAGATGGTTTTGTCGTTGTCGACTGCCATCGCCTCGAAGTGCTCTTCCATTCCGAAGAACTCGGAGATCTTGCTGAACTCGCGGTCGCAGCTGTTGGAGCGGTCGAAGTCGCCGTGCACCGTGATGACGCCCTTGGGTCCACAGGCATCTTGAGCATGAGGTATGGGCGCCCAGTATCGCGTGGTACTGCGACTTCCAGTCGACTACCTCGAAGTCGATCGACCTCCCTCTTGAAGTTTTCGGGTGTGCCGAAGATGACGTCGAGTGTGATCGTTCCCATGGGCGTGACTGCTTGCCCTGGTACTATGCCATGGAAGGTGGTCTCTGATGCCGCCAAGTTTGTCGTTGGCCTGTTTATCCTTCTGAGGGTGTCGGCAAAGATGATGTTGATGCCGCTGCCTCCGTCCATGAACACCTTTTTCAGGGTGTAATCTCCGATCAGAGCTTCGACTACCAGAGCGGCGTGCCCGGGTCGTGGTACTGCAGGCGGGTGATCTGCTCTGGAGAACGTGATTGGTGTCTCTGACCCTCTCAGGTAGTCGGGTACTGCAGGTGGACAGGTGATGGCCTGGAAAACTTGGCGAGTGATGATCTTCTGGGTCCTGTTTGAGGGGCGCCCCTTCTGTATCATGTTGAGTTGTCCGCGTGCCGCTGGATATGCGTCATGCCGCTGGTGGGGCTCTTGCTGCGGCTGCTGCTGCTGCTGTGGAAAGGCTCCCGCCGCCTGTGCTGGATTAGCGGCTGCGGGTGCGGGTGCTGCCTGGATGGCCAGCTGCGCGACTGGCTGCGCTGCGGGTGCTGGAGTGACTATCTTCTGCATGGCTTCGTATATTGCGTGCCTTTCGACAGTCCTTCAACAGGTGGTTGGATCCCCACTTGCCCGTTTCCGGGTTCCTGAACATGTGGTGCCTGCAGGGTTGTTCCAGCTCTTCCGCTGGGCTCAGTGTGCGTTTCTGCCACTCGCGTTTATGGCCTCCGTCGCTGCGGTAGGTGCTGCTGCCGCCGCTTCGGTTGTATTGCCCTGGCTGTATTGGCGACTCTGGTCACCGCCGCTTCGACTGTACTGTACATGGCTGTATTGGCGACTGCTGTCGCGCGCTTCATCATCGGGGGGTTTGGAATCCCGCCGCTACTAACTCGATTGAGTCGTTGCCGTTGTAACGCGGCTTCTTCTTGTGGCGTCCTTCTCGCCAGTTGCTTGGTCCGGCTTCGTCCTTCGGGGAGTAGCGTGAACTATCGCGGACCGAGTCCTCTCCGTCTGCCCACGGTTGGCTATCTTCATGACTCGATCATGTTCTTCGGCCGGAGCCTACCAAACTCCTCGCGGAGGTCGCGGCGGGAGACGCCGTGCATGAAGGCATCCATCACTCGGTCCTCCGAGGCGGTCTCCATGGTGTTGCGGAGCAGGGTCCAACGCTGGATGTACGACCGGAGCGGCTCGTCTCGTCCTTGCTTGCATGCTTGTAGCTCGACGAAAGTCGTCGGTCTCGAGTACGTCCCCAGGAAGCTCTTAACGAAGGCCTCCGCGAACTCGTCCCACGTCCTGAAGGCGTTCTTGGGTTGAGTGTTTAGCCACCCGCGTGCAGAGCCCGTGAGCATCAGCTGGATGTACTGCATGGCCGTAGTCGAAGTACCGCCCTGGCAACTGCAGGCTATGAGGTAGTCTTCTAGCCAGAGTCTCGGGTCTGCTTCCCGTCGTACTTGACTGCTTCTGCCGTGAGCTTGAAGCCCTTGGGCATTCTTGTGTCGCGGATGTTGAAGCTGAAGCATGCGGCGCCGCATGGCTCGAAGTCGCCGTCATTGCGGTCGTCAGTATTGGGCGTGCTGACCGTCCGCTGGGTGCGGCTGCGGTCCACCGTCCTCTGTGTGATGACGTTGCGGAGGTCTTCGCCTGGCTGCGGTTGTCGCAGTTGTCTTGCCGCCGGGCCTGCGAGTGCTGTGGGCTCGCGGTCGCGGCGGCCCGATCTTCTCGCACCTTTTCTGTCGGCGCCTTGTTCATCAGAGCTTCTTCGACTGCCTTGATAGACATGATCTGCTGCTTGTGGAGGAGAGCGCGCGAGTCGCCCTCGGGCGGCTGCGTCAGCCGCAGGTATGTTTCGACTGCCATGAGCGCGGCTCCGGGCGTTTTGGGGACGGGTATCCCGTCTGCGTCTTCGCTCATGTATGATGATTCGAGGTTGCGGGTGACTCTAGCGCGGTCGGCCTCCGTCATCAGGGGCACGCGGCTCTGTGGCGCCTTGCTCCTTGTGAGACCTCTGTTGAGGCAGTGAATGAGTAAGCGGCCCTCCTGGCGCTCGACGCGTCAGCCTCCTCCTTGCGTCGGAGTAGCTCGGCCTTCTCTGCGCGGAGTCGTTCGCCTTCCTTCCGTAGCAGGTATTGGACCGCCATAAGGTCCTCCCGGGGTGCGTCTGGTGGGGGGTACGTGCCGTCCTCGACGTGCTTCAGGGCTCTGATTGCTATCTCTCGGGTGATGGTGAGCCGCGTCACCTGGTCCGGCATGACCACCTCCAGTGGGTATGCGGGTTCGTCCCGTTGCCCTGCGTCGGGCCGATCATGAAGACTTGCGCGGGGTATGTCTGGGGAGTGGGCCGGGCGCTGCCACTGCTGCTTCCTTCGTCCGAGCCGTGCTCGGAGCCGAAAATGGACGCAACGTGGTGGGTACCACAGTCGCTGCCGAGGCTCCTTCCCTGGAGTTCGCGATCTCCGCCGCGACGTGAGGAGTGATGTCGTCGTCGACGGGGCGCGATTGGCTTGTTGACGATCTTGTAAGTTGATGGAGACGCGAGTGGCGTGGGTAGAACGACGCGACTTCCGTCGCGCGCGAAGGTGTGGTCGACGTAGTCGAAGTTGACGTAGATCTTGGCCTTGCCAGCGACGCGATCGAGGTAGTCGAAGTAGACTCGATCCGCGCGGTGGTCGTCGAGGTGGTCGATGTAGTCGTAGCCGATGCGATCTCCTTGACGGCCGGAGACGCTGATGGCGTGGCCGTGTTGGGCGCGATCTCTGCCGCAGCGGAGGCGGTCGGTGTAGTCGAGGCGGATGCGATCTTCTCAGCAGTCGAAGATGCTGTCGCCGCAGTCGCAGCAGATGCGATCTCCGCAGCAGGTGGGGGCGTGGTTGGGGCAGCCGCGGCAGATGCGGGTGCTACCACCGCGCGCGGTGCGATCGCCGTGGATCTGAGTACTCCACAGCTGTCTACGAAGTAGTGCATGGTACCGAAGGTGAGGCACATACCTACATGCAGATCGGCGTACACCGAGCGGTGGGCCGGCGGGTGGAAGGTGTACTCGAAGGAGCCGAAGCAGATTGGCTCCTTGGTGATGCAGACGTCGGTCTTCAAAGTCGATGGGGCCGGTGCGACCATGGTTCCAGCGCTCGTTCTTCCCACAGACGGCGCCAATTGACGAGGGTGGACTCGGCAAATCCCTGGGTTGTGTACCCCGGGTTGATTGAGGGGAAGAGAGATGAGCGCTGGTGATCACGACGGCTGACAAGCAAGGCGTTTTACCCAGGTTCAGGCTCCCGGAGGATAACACCCTACTTCCTGCTTGTCTGGTATTGAATGGCGAGTTGTGGCTACAATGGCGAGATGGTAATCTCGCTAGGGTTTGTGATGGCGGCTATGAGCTTTTTTTAGACGAGGGACCCTCCTAGCCTTTATATAGTAGGCTAGGTCTCAGGTGAACGGTGCCGATGGCGCTTACAAGCATGGTAAGAGTCGCATGACCTATCTGTCGACTATCTTGGGCCGCACGTCGTCCTCCTTGGGCCTTCCTTGGGCCCTCGTCATAAGGTTGATAGGCTTGGCGTGCCCCAGGTATCCTCACCGTGGGGTAGTCGAAGAGTAACCCCACGACACGATTCATCAAACAACACAAATTGCAAGATCCTAGCATCGCTCGCCTCCAGTTGCTCAACCCTTTGCTTGCACCGCTCGTCTACCATGTTGTGTTGTTGCTCTTGTGCGTGGCCACCTTCTCGCACCTACATTGAGCGTACCAAAACCAAGAAGTTTGACCATGAAAGGGAGGAGAAGTCGACTAGAGGCCTGTATGACCGTAGCCGACTTCGTGCACCAATGGGCTGCTACTACCGAGTTAGTACGATAAAGTATCGAGAACCGAGCAGTGATCGAGTGGTTGTGTGCATCCAGACCCGTGGGTTCGATTCCCATCTAGGGTAAATTGCGTGCCTCTTCTAACTTAAACTGTGTGCCCCTCCCCGGCTCCCCCACCAGGTTTAAAATAAAAAAGTGTCGTGGTTCATGCTTCTCCCAGGCACTGTAGGCACTATGTCAGGCCGCCATGTAAGGGTTAGGAGGAGGTTCCACGAGATAGAGCCCCATGTGTCCCTCCTGACGAGGCTCTATGGCAAGCTGATTGGCTTAAAAACCGATGTGGCAAGTCGGATGCGGAAGCCAGCCCACGTTCACAAAGATAACATTTCAGGCCTGCTTTCTATTCGACGAAGAGTTGAGTAAAACGTAACGTATTATTAAATATAGTCAAAGTAAGGATTTTTTACCAGATTTTGGCTCCTGATTTCCACAGATCCCTTTATTTAAAAATAAAATAAAATCTATATCTACAATCTCTGGATGTAGTTAATGATGCATCCTACAAGTATGTAAAATCACAATTCGAAAGTCTTTATATTATGGGCTACTACACAAAAATGACAAAAATAATTATATTTTGGAGGTTTGCATGTGTTGTTTTTTTGGTAGCTACGAATATAAATGATTTCAAATTGTGATTTGGCATGTTTGTGGGTAGACAACATGCAGATTTTTGTAGATTTTTAAAAACTTGTAAACATGATTTTTGAATTTATTAAATTAATGGATCACTGGATCCCGGGAGTCGGGAATCTGTACTCTTTTTTTTAAAACTTAAAATCTAACTTTAAAAAAAATATAGTCAAAGCCTGGAGTTTCTTACCCTAATCTAGGTATGAAACGTCTACTTTTGGGAAAAAAAGTTGTAGTACCCGGAGGAAAGAGAAACAGTAGTTGAAAATCAAGCATCGTTGTCATTTTTCTAGAGCCCATGAATGAAGCGTAATTCCATCAGTAATTATCTCGATCAGACGTCAATGGGAATCCAAATCACTCCGATGTCTTCAAACTGTGATAGCCCCATCCTTGAAAAATGGATATGATAATCGGGATGGCTGCGACAGAACCCTTGGAGGAGAGACGCATCCTCTTATGTCACACGTAAGCAAGGATTACAGTAAAAGCAGCAAAAAGAAAATCGGGTTTCTACTGAGTACTCTCCGTGCAGGCCGTTGTGCACCCGGGAGCATGTGCTCCCGGTTTTTTCGAAAAAATATAGAAAATTGAAAACTTGTCAAAAATTCCGAAAAAAATCATGCACGTACCTGAGCATGTCACGCACCATCGTGTCAAATTTGGCGATGAAACGACATCGCGGCCGCCCTGTGCAAAAATGACAAATCACAGATCTGAAAATTCAAAATTTTGGATGCTATTTTCTGTCAGAATTTTGTC
Source organism: Poa pratensis (assembly GCA_947311845.1). NCBI lineage: Eukaryota > Viridiplantae > Streptophyta > Magnoliopsida > Poales > Poaceae > Poa > Poa pratensis. The sequence goes on along the minus strand of CAMZMU010000057.1, from coordinate 31,535,589 downwards.
ATTTTTGCACGGGGCGGCCGCGATGTCGTTTCGTCGCCAAATTTGACACGATGGTGCGTGACATGCTCAGGTACGTGCATGATTTTTTTCGGAATATTTTGACAAGTTTTCAATTTTCTATATTTTTTCGAAAAACCGGGAGCACATGCTCCCGGGTGCACTTTGGAGTTTCCGCTCTCGTGCACTCGTTCTAAAATCTTAAATGAGACTATGAGAGGCATCTTTAATGCGAAAGGTGTTTCAGATGGCAGCATCGCGGCTAGCCGGTCGGGAAGCATCATGCGAAGCTTCCTCCTAGCAGTCTTGTGCTTGACCTTGTCGACATGAATCAAAAGAGGAAACCTATATATGAAAATATCTACTATATATTGTCGTCGGAGTTACCAGGTTACTAATTTTTCCTTGTCTTGTTACTTCCATGACCTATTTCTGTTTTCTGGCCCCATCAGACATGTTGCGTTGTAGGCGGTTTAAAATTTCGGAATGAAATGACATTTATGTTGCTCTATGAAAAAAACAGTGGCCAGACGAGATTTAAAATTATATTTTCAAAGGATTGATTTTGTTTTTCCGCAAAGAGCACAACAGACTGCATATCATCACAAAAATTTACACATAGTAACCTGGATATCTTTGTTGCCTTTTCAGATTATTTTAGAATTTTTACAGTTTTTTTAATTTTCTACCTGACCAAAGCATTTGAGCTCAGGGGTCAAAACTGCACTCACATCATACTCTCTCTATCTTAAAATAAAATTTTCCTTAGCTAGGAATTAGAAGTGTGTGAGCGTTATTATTTTATTTCCCCGTTTTTCCTCTTCGATACATTAAATTACGTTCTTTTCCTCCCAAAAAGCAAGCACTAAGAAGAGCTAATTAGCCCTTTTCATGATATTGATGAAGAAAAATATGAATGAAATTCGCACTGAAATGTAAAAAAAGTTCTAAGAAAATGCGAGGCTACAAAAGATAACTACTTTCAAACAGAGAGGTTTTTCTAAATCCGACCACAATAGCTATAAATCTGTTTAGCAAATCTGTCAGTAAAGATCCCGATGGATGCTTAGGAAACAAATCTGTAGCCTTTTAACCCAAACATGATGATATTTGGCCTTTGCATCGGTAGATATACACAACCATATATTGTTGATTATTTCACAATGCAAAGTAAAGTCAAACATGGATTCCAAACAAATCGGCAAAAAAGAAAAGCACGAGGGCGTCTGCCTCGCGATATTACTTTCACAATTCTACCATAAACCCTATGAAAGGTGATCGATTAGAAAAAAAATACATAATTTATAGGCAAAACTTTCAAAAAAGGGCTCGTCACATTTGCTTCAATGATAACTGAGTCCAACAAGGCCGTGTACTATCAAGATTGGGTTCTGTCTCTCCAGGTCCGGGTCGTGTACGATCGAGGCTGGGTTTTGGAGCCTCAAGTATGTTCAAACCGAATAACATTGTTCGAACGTAATGCGATAGTGAGCAAGGACGAAAGTGGACGAAAGTAAAAGGAACCAACTAGGGCCATCGTCGACGGCGTCCACCTGGCCGTCGGCGACAGCGCCACCATATCACGCCGTACGCTAGTGTCACACCTCCCAGTTTTCGCCTTGTGCCCCCTCGGCTACGGACACCAAAAGAGGATATAAAACCAAGCGCTTGGACACGCCACACCGTCACCGGCCCATCGGAACAAGAAGAACAATCAACACACCTACGCCGGACGCGACCCCGTTTCGTTTCGTCTCTTCTCGTCGTTTCCCCTCCGGCCATCTGTAGCTGTAGCGGCCAGATTCATCCCTCCCCTCCCCATCCACCTGCCCATCAAACCGAACCCAGCTCCCCGTTGAAATCCCGCCCACCTTAACCACACTGTTAATCAAGCGGAGCTCGAGCCCTACCGAAGGAGAGGAAGGGCTTCCGGTACAGGATTCCCCTCCGAGTGCTCGGCGCCCTCCTCCAATCCGCGGTGGGTTCTCGAATCTTCAGCTCTCGCTATTTTCTTTTTTGGCATTGGGAGGCTTTTGAGGGGATATGGCGGTCGGCGTGGACCGTGGTCTCGCGCATTGGACTACCCGCGCAGCTTCTAGTGCTGATCCGGGAATTCTAGTTGCGTCTCAGCTCCGCGGAGTGGTTTTCGTGCCGGCTATACTTTTGGGGACACCACCGGAACAATTGGGTTGGGCGTGGCGTGACGAATCCGGCGGAGCAGGCAGGTGCCTACCGCCTACGTCGCCCTTGCGGAACCGGATCCCCCGGCCGCGCGAATTCGGTGGTGGCAGCCGCCGACGCGCTCGGAATCCGGTGCCGTCATTTGCAGCCATCCGTCGAGCCGGTTTGGAATCTAGTTGCTTTTTCTTCTCCCCTCCAAGCTGTTTTCTTTCCCCCTCCCAAATTCGATTTGAGGTTCTTCCCCCCACGCATCAACCGCCGCCGTGAAGTGGAAGGTAGTTAGTACCGACGAGTCTTGGTTAACCCTGCACGCTCGGCCGTGCGTGCGTGTTCCTTCCAGTTGGGCTAATCTTGGCACAACCGAACGTCAAAAGCAGTCCTCGGATTTTCCTTCCGTTGCCCCTATATTTGGTCTCCTGAGTCGTTCTTGATGGCAGGATCGTGTGGGTCCTCCTGCTAGCTGCAAGGGAAGCTCGAGTCAAGCCGTGATGATGGAGAGGAGGTCGCTGATGGAGGCGCTGGTCACGGCGGCGCAGGGAGGCTCCACCGACACGTCGGTGCTCTCTATGCTCAAGTACGCCGTGCTGCCAATCGCCAAGGTCTTCACCGTCTGCTTCATGGGTTTCCTCATGGCCACCAAGTACGTCAACATCCTCCAGCCCAACGGACGCAAGCTTCTCAACGGGGTGAGCTTTGTTCCTTCTCTCTGTCAGTAACTGCTTAGCTAATAATAGTAGATGGGTGTTGTCGACAGTAAGAAGAAATTAGTTAGTTGATAGCGCTTCATTTTGCAGTACTTGATGTTTCGGCATAGGCTTACCTTTTGACTGTCTGGTGCAGCTTGTGTTCTCGCTTCTGCTTCCTTGCCTTATTTTTTCCCAACTGGGTAGCGCAATCACAATCGAGAAGTTGTTGCTGTGGTAAGAGATGTTTACCTTGTTGGATGCATTGTATATTTCTTTATTTTTTCACGTGAGCTACTGAACAAAACGGTGTTACTATCATTAGATGGTTACTCATACTATCACTGTGGATGTTCAAAAAAAAATACTATCACTGTGGGATTTATTCTTGCTGAATACCCTGAGAACTTGACTCACCAATTCCTGAATAAAAAAATTAGCTCCCACACCTCAAAGTTTTGTACTCCTATAAAAGAAGACAATAATGGATACCATACAAGATTGAAGGAAATGAATTTTGAGGGATTAATTGGGTCCAGTTGAAATTTAAGGGTCAGGATGGAATTGACCCTATAGTTCCTGACTAATTTGCTACGGAGTAGTAGTTTTTCTCTCAACAATATACTGAAATATCACAATCAGTAGAGAAACTATTTCGATGCATCCATTTACCTAGTGTATCTGAATTACCATATTGTTTGTTACTGTCAGTATCCATCTCGTTAGAATTGGTCAAGCTTCGTATTTGAGACAATCCGATCCTGTCTTGGATGTTTGTCTGTGATGGCATAATACCTTTTTTCGGCAGTAACTTTGCTGTCATTGTTTTCTTTTCCTATTTTGAACATTCTCCCTTTTGTACTTTGTAGGTGGTATATTCCAGTAAATATTGTTGTAGGTGCCGTTTCCGGTTCTTTGATTGGCTTTGTGGTGGCGTCTATCATCCGACCTCCTTATCCGTACTTCAAGTTTACTGTTATCCATATCGGAATAGGTACTTCTTTTTTTTTTTTTTTTTTCATTTTTTGTTCTTCTATGTGTTACTGGTCTGACCCCTTATATTTTGACACAGGGAATATTGGAAATATACCTCTTGTTCTTATCGCAGCATTATGTCGGGATCCATCAAATCCTTTTGGTGACTCTGAAAAATGCAGCCAAGATGGAAATGCATATATCTCTTTTGGTCAATGGGTATGTGTTTTTTTCTCTCGGGATGCATGTGTTCGGTGATTTACTGATGACTAGCATGCAATAGAAAGATAACAGCTCGGCATTTCAATTAGGAATATGTGTAACTGTAGAATTATGAGATTGGCGGAATATGTTGGATGTATTATTGAGCCTCATGGGCGAGTATATATAGGAGTACAGGGATCATTTTAGAGTACAAGTCAAGTCAGGACCGTATGGATACGTATCCTATCTCTATCCTATACTACCATAACAACACGTACACATATACTCTAACATCCCCCCGCAGTCGTAGCGGGAGCGCCGTGAACAACTGGAACGTCGCGGACGGTCAGACTGGAGAGAAACCGAAGTAGATCCAGTGGGCTGACATCCCCCCGCAGTCCGAGCGGGAGTGTCGTGGACGGTGTCGCGGCGCGAAGCTTGGACTGTAGAGGACGCTGATGATGCTCAAGCGAGGTGGTAGCCCTTGTGCCGATGTCGAGGGAGCCGAGAGCGTTGGGCGGTGCCGTGGTCGGGGTAGCCGCGCGAGAGGTCGCCGTGGTCGATGTCGTGGCCGGTGTCGAGGAAGCCGCACATGAAGCCGTATGCGCATAGTGCGCGAGGAGGATGACGGAGACGCGTCAAGGCAGTCTTCGAAGATGGGGCCGACGCCGTAGCCGATGCAGTCCGAGCCGTCGAGGACGAGGTGCGGCCATAGTTTTGCCAGAACTAGGCGCACGTCGGGGACGAAGGCATACTCCGGTTTTGCCAGAACTGAGTACGCAAAGAAGAACTCGTCGGTGACGCGGTCGAGGCGGTCGTAGAGGGGTCGATGCCGTAGAAGACGTTGTCGAAGCCGATGAAGACGAGGCGCCGATCCGAGTTTGCCAGACTCGGGAACGCGTCGGGGACGAAGGCACTCCCGGTGTTGCCAGTACCAGGCGTGCGAGGGGCAGGGACCATCATAAACTTGTCGCCATGTCACAGAAAGACTAGCAAAGGAGGACTCCACGACGGTTGCGACGCGCAGAGCGGCGAGGGAGAGATGCCGATGCTGTCCGCGATTGTCGGAGTAGTGTAGCAGGTGGTGTAGTCGGGGACGAGGCGATGACGCTGGCGACGAAGTTGTAGTGGACGTAGACGTAGAAGGCGGCGGAACCAGCGGTGACCTGGGGTGGTCATGCGGGACGCCTAGATCGATGATGGGGTAGTCGGCGGGACCTGCGACAGCGAGAAGTCGCCCTGCAGGTTACCTTGTGAAGCGCGGCGGCGGTGCTCGAGGGAGGTGAGGAAGAACCCGGCGGCGTGACGAAGACCGTGCGCAGACGGCGGCGATCCGCGCCGTGGGAGATGGCGCGGTGGAAGCCGAGGCCGTCGATGCGCGGGGACGGCGAAGAAGACTGCGTGCAGCGACGCTACGACCCGAGGGGGCGGCATAGCTACAAGGCGCGAGTCGGTGCAGCGGCTGGAGGCCACCGGCACGTACACGCTTGGGAGGCGCGTTGGCCGCCGGTAGGCGCTGACCAAGGCGGCGGCGCTGCGGCCCGTAGGGGCGACGCAGCGGCAGCCCGTAGCTCGATCGGTGGTTGGCGCGTGCTCGGGGACGTGCTTGGCGTAGACGGGCGCGAGATCGGTTGATCAGACCGACGGTGCGCCGTATGCGCCATGGCGGGGACTACGCGTAGATCGGAGTCGATGGCGGCGTTGTCGGTGAAGTCCCGGGCGATGACGACGAAGACGATCCGAGGGGGACGGCCGCAGTACCCTCCCGAGGAAGGCGCAGCAGCCGGCCGCGGTGCGCGGCAGCCTGCCGTGAGGCCGCGACGGCCTACCGAGGCAGGCACGGCGGCGCAGGTGGCAGGCGCACGGGCGCGGTGTAGATCGTCGATGCCGATGGTCGGAGTGGAGGCGCGGCGATGACGACGGCGGTGGACGACTCAATCCGATATAAGATCGGTAAACCAAAAAGAAAACCGATCAAGAGATCGGAAAAAAAGACTTACAGGGTAGCCGATCACGGATCGGCGGACGAACCCTGCGTACGGGTTGCGCGGCCCCCGGCGGAGATCATGGAGATCGACCTCCCCGGGGGCGGCGCACGGGCGCGACGCGGAAGTGTGTGCGGCGGCTAGGTCAAGGATCTTGCCGCTCTGATACCATGTAGAATTATGAGATTGGCGGAATATGTTGGATGTATTATTGAGGCTCATGGGCGAGTATATATAGGAGTACAGGGATCATTTTAGAGTACAAGTCAAGTCAGGACCGTATGGATACGTATCCTATCTCTATCCTATACTACCATAACAACACGTACACATATACTCTAACAGTAACCATTGTGATCATTTACTGAAACAATTCTTGACACAAGACAGGTTGGTGCAATTATTGTCTACACATGTGTTCAAGATGCTTTCTCCACCACCAGGTGAGACCTTTGATGGTGATGATGAGAAACTTCCGGTTATAGCATCTGGAGAGAATGCGACTCCTGAAATAGGCAAATACCCAACAAGCACTCGTACTAGTACTGTACCTGAGGATGAGCCTTTGTTAACTATCGAGGGGCATCAAAAGGGTGCTACTTCCGTAGGGTCAAAGGTAAGAAAGTCTAGCAAGGATTTATGCACTTAACATTTTAGTATTCAATTTGAAGCAATTGCATTCCAGTGGTAAATAAATAATCGTGTTCTACTGATGCAGATAATCAGCTATGTTGGATGCGGGGTTAAATTCCTAAAAGACAAGCAGCTTCTTCAGCCACCAATTATTGCCTCTGTATGTATTTATTGATGCTACTGTTTCTACTTTCTACTAGCAATTGGTACTTAAAAATATCTCTGCATTCTCTGCCTTGAAAACTATATTACGCTGCGGAACAGGTTTTTGCAATTGGCATTGGTGTTGTTCCAGTCCTGAAGAATTTGATATTCACGGATGATGCGCCTCTATTCTTCTTCACAGACAGCTGTCTGATTCTTGGGTATTTGCATCTCCCAGATTCCTTTTACAAACCATAGACCTCTTACCAATAAAGTTATGGAAGTGAAAAATTAGCATGATGACTTTTAAATTCTGTCACATTTTCAGGGAAGCTATGATCCCTTGCATTTTGCTTGCTGTCGGGGTAATCTCGTTGATGGTAAGCATATATTTCCATTCAAACTGTTGCAAAATTGTAGGATATCACCCCACCATTGCCATTTTGTGGTGTTGAGATTCATTTCTCCAGATTTCGACACTAGCCCTTGTTTATTCACCAGGCCCTGGCGAAGGAAGTCAAAGACTTGGTATGCGAACCACCATTGCTATTATTTTTGCACGGTTAATCTTGGTTCCAATGGCTGGGGTTGGCATCGTCTTGCTAGTTGATAAACTTGGTTTCATTCCCAAAGACGACAAAATGTTCAAGTTTGTCCTACTACTGCAGCATTCCATGCCCACATCAGTGTTGTCAGGTATGAGAAAATAAGGACGACTGCTTATCATTTACCATCATGTGCTCATGTTTAAAGATTCATCTGCTAACATTTTGGTAGTTGAGATCTGTAAACAGTAGGTGTGGGGCAACATGTGCTGCATGTTAGCAAACCACATTATGGAATCTTATAGAAGAACGTTCTGTTTGCAGGTGCCGTTGCAAACCTGAGAGGGTGTGGAAAAGAATCAGCCGCGATTTTATTCTGGGTGCACATTTTTGCTGTATTTTCCATGGCAGGATGGATTATTTTCTTTTTTTTTTTGAGAACACAGTACAACACAGACGCTCACAAATTGGATGGATTATTTTCTATTTGACCTTGCTCTTCTAAGTACGTGAACCGCTTGTATATTGGACTTGTATATTGGTTCATTTCCTTTCTGGGCTCGTGCCTGCAGCAGTGCAGATGACTGATTTATGACCCTCAAATTATTCTGGTTTGATTTACAGATACAGTACAGAACGGCAATTTCTGAAGAAAGTAGATACCGTCAAAGCATATTGAAGAAAGATAGTGTCATTATTTGTACAATAGCTACTAAATCATGGTGGCAGCTCTGGAGTTATGAGTTGTATCTGTACAGATATGGTTCCTCGTTCCCGCTTCTGTAAATGTCACTGTTATATTAATTTTGGCCTCGTCGTCGCTCCTTCAAGCAGTGAGCAATGAGAAACCGCAGCAGCTAGTGCCCTGCCCATATCATCAGGTTACCCGAACCCTTTAGGTCGGGCAGAGCCGAGTCTTATTATCACCATCTCTATTACCTCTGTATCTCCAAATATTGTAGCACTCTCATCTTCTTAATGAATGATGTACTCCGCTGAAGTGTATTTTATATTGTATCATTGTGACGTCCCATTGTTCGGGTGGTGCTTGAGTTCAGTTAGCACTCAGTGAGAACCAATCGCTGCCTTCTGGCTAGCCCGGGTTCAAATCACAGGTGAAGAGTTCGGACTAAACAATAATCGCTGGAGATGGGAGGGGTCCTTCCTCCGTTGGTCAACGTTTTAGTTAGCACTCAGTGCATCGTACAGCAGTGGATGGATCTGATTGTCACGAAAAATTATGTGCAAGTACTGCCAGCTGGTTTTCAAGGCTTGCGGGTGTCGCCAAACTGATCTCATCATGTGCTTATATATAGATCTTGAAACCTACAGATCTGAAATTCTGAACCAATAATTTCCGTATACAAATGTCCAAACTCACCTCTCAGGCTGTCACGTTGCTGTTCAGTATTCACCCTAGTTTTTGCTCGTTCTAAAAGAAACATCCTTAGTTTTCTTGCTCGCACATCTACTAAATTTTAATTTCGTCTAGCCAGAAAAAAAAACTCCTCGAGAAAGGGAGTAGTTGCCGAGTGGAATGGAATATACCCAAATCATTCGCAACATCAACATGTCAGGATAAGCAAGTAACATAGCGTCAGACGAAGTAGATATCGCCAACCATGCTGCACAGTTTGGAACCATATCCTCGACTAGTGTCAGACGAAATAAGATATAGCCAACCAAACAGAAGTTCAAAATGTAATGGTATTTTAAATCCTATAAATGGACACATGAATGTATAAGGTTGCACCACAAAAATTTCATAGTTACATAGAGAAAATTAATATGATTTGACTCGAAGAGAAGTTTTCTATGAAATTATAAAGTGGACCATACTAAAGCTTCTTTTAGCTTCTAATCCTACAAACTAAAGTCCTATAAGAAAATTTACTAAAGCATAGAATCCTCTGTGATTATTTTTTAACCAAAGAGAGCCTGTGTGTGCCTGGAATAGAAATCAGTCTATCTACTACACAGACAGGTTCGCAATGTGAGTATGGCCAGAACAGTGGCGGGTCAGGGCTACTTCCCAAGGCCCAAATGTGACATTCCGTTCTCTCTCCCCACGAAATATTGTCAAAGCAATCACTGAGTCGTAGCCATTATCGTTGCATATCATTTTCCACTCAAAAAGAATAAATGAACAAGTTCTAGCAGAGTAGCAGGACTAGTATAACCAAACCACAAATCCTCCCGCTGTAGTAAAAGTGTAGAGCCCCCCAAAAATCCTCCAAACATTTCAAACGATTAACTACAGAAACTACTAATCCAAACAGCACCTTCCTAGAAATAGGAAGCATTGTCAAAAAGGATAACAGCAAAAAAAAAAAAGCTTCCATTGCCAACATGTTATCAGCTACAATGTGCTTTCCCCTCTCTAGTGCCAGAACTTTAGAATTGATTCCATTACCACAGGGAAGCAGCAAAGTAAACACGAAAAAAGTCCTTGCTATCGTCTTGGAATAACTTTGCAGCAAGGTAAAGGATGCCTATGAGATGACAAACCTCACATCATATCCCCTGGTCCGCATCACATCCTGCTAGCTTCTCACCGTCCCTATTCACACAAAATGAAAAAGATATCAGTTGAGTTCTGCATAATCTCCGCCCGCGGCCTAGGACGCAAATCATCGCTGCTGAAGCCACAGTGGTTCTCAGTCGGATGGGTTGATCCCAACAGCAAGTACTGCACCAAGATTGATGCATCTGGGAACTCAGATGCAAGTTGGGGCACCAAGTTCTCGGTGTCGGTCGATGAGCATGATCTGCCCGTGCAGCGGATGGAGCTGACAGTTGAAGTCTACAGGAGAGAGCCCATCTTCCTAAGGGAGCATCTCCAGGGAGCTGCAGTTGTCCAGATGAAGGAGTACCTTGACAGATTTGCACACAGTGAGGAGCATTCTGAAATCATCGAGGAGACTGGGAATTTCCAGCTTAGGAGGAAGAAGTCCGACAAACCTCATGGCTTTGTGGATATATCCATCCGAATCTGCAAGGAAGAACATCCTCATGATCAGTTTTCAGGTAAACAGAAATTTCTGGTTTGCACGAAAGAAATAATCTGATTTGGCATCTGCATCTGAGATGCCGATTGAAACACTTGTAGGGTAGGAGTTTAGGTAAAACAGATCATTTACCAAAACTTTTGCACACAACACTAGAATGGTTGTCAGAACTAAAATAACAATAATAATGGGAAATCAATATTACTTTTGGTTATCTACATAGGTTGCAAGAAATTATGTATGATCCATTTTCCAGATAATAGCATAATATCATAGACTCATAGCAACAGAAGTACACGGTGTATACTGGCACATTTGTCCTCAGTTTGTAAGGAAATGGCCAACACTTTTTCTGGCACGAATAAGCACGACATGCTTGATCCATCAATAGGTTTGGAATATGCACAGAATGACCAAATCTTCTGTTGTTTGAAAAACATAACAGTGTTGGCAGAAGAATAAATATATCGTCGAAGGAGTAAGACAGTAGGAATGGTAGCATGCTATAGTCAAAGGATCTACCATCTAGCTCTTACTATCAAAAGTGTAATATTTAGGAATGGAGTATGCTAGCATGCTATAGTCAAAGGAGTATGATGTTACTATCAAAATCGAAATAAGACAAGCTTCAGAACTATATACCATATTTATTTTTTACAGTCCACATACAATTATATTTAACCTATATCCTCTTCTGCTGATTTGCAGGATCACCTGAAGGATTGAAGCACCCAGATCAGGTTGGCATCACATTTGCTATAGAAGATGGCCCAGTCTATAATTATCCACCACCGCCTTACAATCATCATTATAGGGGCCACAGCGAAGCTGCTGATAACTATAGTAATTTCATGCCGGTGATCTCGGGAACTCGCCCAGATCCATCACCATCCTACAGCTACCAACCCCCAATGGTTCCGTTAACCCTGCCACCACCACTAACTTCAAACCCCAGCTTCTATGCACCACAGTATCCTGGTAGGGGGCAAGTGTCACAGAACTACATCAATCTGCCACCAAGAAAACCTGCAGGTCAGAACAGTGCACCAAACTTTGGAATGGGGCTTGGAGCTGGAGCACTGGCCGCTGGAACTATGATATTTGGTCAAACCCTCTTGCCAGGTCCAAGTTTCAGTGCTGGTCTTAATGGTGCAAGCCTATCTGTATCCAATGATGCACCATTCTAATATCTGAGCAATAGCATGTCGATGGCATGTAACAACATACGTAAGTTATGAGCATTCAATTGAATAAAATGGTGTTCTGATAATCAAATCGCTGCAATCCCTCATCCAACTGATCAAAGCATGCAGCATCTCATAGATCATGTCAGCCTCAGGATGTGCGTTATCCCCGCTAACAAAAGCATGCACCACTGTTCCGCTCCCGCCATTTCCTCCACCCACTTCAACCCAGCTGCAGCCTGGTGCAGCCTTCTGCACACCTCGCCGTCTCATCTCCCCCCTTACCTCCTGCAGCTCCTCAAAGTTTCCATCCCAACCGTGTATGTTTGCTAGCAGCACCCATCCACCGCTCCCAGACTCCTCTGTCATCATCAGCATCCTAGCTGCCTCTTGGGCCCTCTCTTTATGACCATGCATCCGGCATGCTGCAAGGTATGTCCTCCATGCACCAGCCCCTACAGCCCCTGCTTCTTCTACCACCTTTCTCGCCTCGTCCAGCCTCCCTGCTCGCCCAAGCATGTCAGTGACACATGCGTAGTGCTGCAGCTGCGGGTCCAAACCAAACTCCTCTTTCATCCTCTTAAGGAAACGCCCACCTTCTTCAACAAGCCCAGAGTGGCTGCAAGCCGACATTGCCCCCAGCAGCGTTACCTCATCTGGCACAAGCCCCTCCACCTCTGTCATCTGGCGGAACAACTCCAATGCTTCCAGCCCACGACCATGGGATGCATACCCATCGATCATAATATTCCACGATGCCACGTCATGTTGGCGCATCCAACCAAATACCCGGCACGCCTCGTCCAGCGCCCCGCTCTTGGCATACATGTCAACAAGCGCATTACAAGCGAACACATCCAGTGCGCCGTGGAAAGCCAGTCCGCTCGTCACGATGTACCCATGCACCTCCCTCCCGACCTTCAGCGCTGCAGTATGCGCACATGCAGGGAGAACAGCTGCGACAGTAACCGCATCGGACCATGCCGCGGCACGCCTCATCCTCGCAAACAGCCTCATCGCCCCCACATGGTCAGCCGAGTAATGCAACGCCGACAGCATCGAATTCCAGCTGAACAAGTCCCTGTCCCGCTCTGCCATCCCCTCAAACACCTTTGCTGAATCGGCCACCTTATGGCACTTCCCATAGAGATCCACCAAGGCGTTACACACCGAGACCTCGTGGTCAAATCCATGCTTTACCACCATCCCGTGAACCGCGGCCCCGCGCTGGAAATCCGCCGTCGCGGTACAGACCGAGAGGATTCCGGTGACGGTGAAGCTGCTGATCTCCACAGAGTCGTTGGCTCTCATTCGCAGGAAGCAGTCCATGGCCCGGTGGAAGCATCCGAGCTTGGCGAAGCCGTTGAGCATGGCGTTCCAGACGACGACGTCCCGGAGGGGCAATTCGTCGAACAGGCGGTGCGCGTGGGCGGCGAGGCCGAGCCTGAGGCAGGCGTGGAGCAGGGCGCTGGCGCAGAAGAGGTCGTGCGCGAGGCCGCAGCGGAGGGAGAGGGAGTGGATGGCGAGGAGGTGGCGCGGGGACGGCGCGGAGGATACGAGCGGAGGGAAGGAGAATGGGTCCGGGGAGTGGGCGAGGCGGAGGCGGCGGAAGACGGGGAGCGCGAGCGGGTGCGGGAGGGAGAGCGCGGCGTTGAAGCAGGGGAGCGGGGAGGCGGGGGTGAGGAGGAGGTGGACGGCGGGGTGGAGGGCCGGGACGCGCGCGTAGAGGGAGACGAGGGACGTGAGGGTGGCGGGGGCGGAGGCGAGGAGGCCGGAGACGAGGAGGTGGGCGTGGAGCGGCAGGAGCAGGCGCCGGGTGGAAGGATGCGGGTTGGAGACGATGGCGCGGAGAGGGAACTGCAGGGCTGCCATTTTTCTGGCCGGCGGCGGTGTCGTCGCCGTGGACTCGTGGCTATTGACGGGGAGAGTTTCAGAGTACTGAAAGCTTCAGAGCTCCGCTCCATCCGGTTTGTTCGCCGCCATTACAAGTTTTTTTTTTTTCGCAAACCTGTTGCATTTGAAGCCCACTCGCCTAGCGGGGCAGAGATATTGTTGGGAAAAGCCTTGGATCATCCGGGGATCCGACCCGCGCGATCCTCCGCCTCCGCGTGACGCCACGCGTCCCTACCGTGGAGCACTCCCACCACTTTTTCTATTCTTTTTTGGACGCGGCTACGCAGTGCCCGGGCACTGGTTTGCGCTTCGCGGTGCCCCACACCGAAAAGGAAAGCACGGTCCAGCCTTTCCAAAAAAGGAAAGGGCCACCTTCCCGCGCGGTCCACCCGCCCAACGATTGGTTTTGTCGTTTTGTGCGCCCCCGCCGCGCGCCAGGAAACGACAACCAACGAAACAACTGAAAACTAATATAAAATACATCTGGGACGATCCCCACGCAAAACCCTACCTGCTCCTTCTCCATCTCTCTTCTTCCTCCGCCAGCCGCCGCCATGGGAGGCTCCAGCAGCCCAGCCCAGCGATGTAAGAAGCAGAAATAAAAGTTGCAGAGAAGAAAGCAGTAAAAGCCCACGCTGAAAAATCAATCCCACACCACGCCTGTACTCCCCCCTCTATCCACACCCCATAAATCCCCCTGCAGAGAAAACTTGCAGATCTCCAAGGAAGAAAAAAGAAGAAACACATCTAGGAGGCATCAGTGCAAAAGGAAAGCCTGCAGGTAATGACATTCCAGTTTGTATAACTGATTTTCAGATGTATAAACGACAGGACAAAGGTTAAAAAGTAGCAGAAACTCCTTTTTCATCGCATAATTCGCTGAAAAAACTTGGTTCTGGGTAACATAGGAGCAGCATATGACTAACTTTGTTCTGGAAAACTATGTAATAGACAGTTGATGCAAACTACATGTAGATCAGGAACTAGTTGATGCAAACAATCGCTAGAAGTTGCAGAGCACCATGAACTAGTTCTAAAACCCATAATGTAGTTTGAGCACCATGAACTTTGTAGCAGATCAGGAACTTGACACCACATAGACATGAACTTGACGCCACATAGACATGAACTTGACGCCATGCAAACTTCTATGCAAAGTACCTTTAGCTGGCTAAACCTAGGACATCTCCATGTACTTTTGGCTGTCAAAAATGAAAAAGGATCAGGTCAGTTGCATAGTAGTTTTAGGGTAGCTTGAAAATAGCTTACATACAGAAAAGATATGTACAAAAAACAGCAACACGAACAAAGAACTTGGTGTTTTTTGATTCAGACATGAAGTTTTCCATGAAAAAAAATATGTCCTGATACAGTTATGGTTTTTCATGCAGAAAAAAGACATGGAGTTTGCAGCTGGTGGTATTGATTTGAACATTCCAGCTGCAGATGATGACAGCCAGCCAGTTGAGCACGAAGAAGGTGAAGAGGTTCCTGTATTCCAACAAATGCAGACATCTGGTGACACCGCCGCGGGCACAGGGCAGACGCTATCTAGCGAAGATTCGGGCAGTGAAGATGAAGTTCAGTCTACTCCTAGCAGCCAGAATAACATCCAGACACCATATCCTGACATGATTTTTGAGAGTTGGCAAGATGCGAAACTACATTACAACAAATATGCCAAGCAAGTTGGTTTCTCAATCAAAGCAAGTACATCTAGGCAATCAGATTTGGACAAGCAGAAAGACAAGTGCCTATTCGTGTGCAACAAAAGTGGAAAACAAGATGACATCAATGAGCAGGCTGTGCCACCAGTGAGGCAGCGAAACCGGAGTATAACAAAGAAGACAGACTGCAGGGCACGTCTAAGAGTTAAGAGGAGAGGGGAGAAATGGCATGTGACCATGTTTGTTGAGGAACACAACCATCCATGCATCAAGAAGTTCAGTTTGAAGAGGTACTTAAGGTCCCATAGAGGCATTCCTAGAGAGGAGAAGGATTTCATTAAGTTGCTACATTAGGTTAACCTGTCTGCTGGCAGGGTGATGTCTATAATGACTTGAGTTGTATGGGAATCTAGCAAATGTGCCGTATGTGAAGAAGGATGTTAGTAACTTCATGGCTACAATTGATGAGGAAACCACAAACAAGGACATGAAAATGCTGGTGGAACAGTTCAAGCTAATGCAAAAGGATGATCCAGATTTTATGTACAAAATACATAAGGATCATGCTAACAGTGCAGACCGTATATTCTGGGTTGATGGGGCAGCAAGGAGTGCATACAAGATATACAATGACTGCTTGTCATTTGATAGCACTTACATGACTAACAAGTATAAAATGCCGTTTGCGCCTTTCGTTGGGATAAACCGCTACGGGCATACCATTCAGTTAGGGTGTGGGTTCCTACGGCATGAGACAGTGGCTGATTTTGTATGGCTTTATGAGGCGTTTCTTGAAGCAATGGATGGTGTTCAGCCAATGAATTTTATTACTGACCAAGATGGTGCCATGAGGAGTGCCATTTTAGTAGCATTCCCAGATGCATGCCACAGGAACTGTCGCTGGCATATCATGCAAAATGCACAGAGCGTCTTGGGAAACTTCATGTCAAAACTATGAGGACTTGCGTCGAGAGCTAAATGAAATAATTGATTATTCCTTCACTGTTGAGGAGTTTGAGATGAGGTGGGCAAAGATGATCTTGAAACATAATGTTGGGGACAATACCCACTTGGCAGATCTTTATGATCTACGGGCTACTTTTGTTCCAGCATACTTCAGGGATAGTTTTTTTCCGTTCTTACAAACTACTTCCCGCAGCGAGGGATTCAACGCAGTTCTGAAGAGGTATACTATCCCAAACAACAGCATCACCCACTTTTTCCTTCAGTACTTGAAACTACAAGAGAAGATAGATGTTGAAGATGATGCTGCTGAGTTTGAAATAGAAGATAAGGTACTTAGGTGTTGGTCAGATTACCCTCTAGAGAAGCAAGCACTGGAGACTTATACACGTAGCATCTACTTGCGTTTTCGTGCTGAGATAAGAAAAACAACATCATATAATGCCATCCAAGTTGGTTTGCAATTATTTGATGTTGTTCCAATAAGAGGGTCTGTGTTTGGTTATGGAAGGAGAAGTTACAGGGTGGAAGCTAATTCTGATGAGGCAACATACAATTGCCAGTGCTGCAAGTTCAGCAGGGATTGATTGATATGTTGCCATATCATGAGGGTAATGGCACAGCTAGGTGCAATTGATTCAATTCTTGCACAGTACATTCTCCCTAGGTGGACAAAGCCCGAGGATGAGATTATAGCTACAAGAATTGAGTTGCCTGAGGTCCCTACTGACAGAAAATTGAGTAACAAGGAAAAGAACCTTCTACGCTATGGGACACTCTGCAATGATTTCACAGATGTTGCAAAGCTTGCATGTACATCCGACAAAGCAACGGCGCTTGCTGATAAGTACATGCGTGACTTAGTGAGTGCACTAAAATCACTGAAAGTAGCAGAATCAGCAAAGCGGAAAAGCAAGAAGAAAACTAAACCAACTGAAGGTGGGACACCTGAGGTGGAGATCCCTGATGATGATGATGATGAAGGTATAAAGGATCCTACGGCTACTACATCTAGAGGGCGTCCAGGGGAGAAGAGGAAGAAGTCAGGTCTCCATCTGAAGGCTAGCAAACCTGTGAAGTGTTCATTGTGTGGTTTGACACAACATACTTCAGCCAATTGCCCCACTAGGATCACTCCAGCGCTTGACCCCATGGAACAGGATTTACTGCGCAACATGATATGAGTGTTTGGCTTTAAGTAGTGTTATTGATGTATTTTTTTTGTTTACTCGAGAAATACATTATGTAACAGACCATCAAAGTTCATCTGTGATTTCTGAAGATGTGGTTTTGGTTTAATTATTTCCTCAGTGATTTTTGCAATATGTGTTTGAGGTAAACTACAAAAAATCCCACAGGGGCATGTATTTCCCCTTGAGTAAAACAAAAAATGCTTGAGAAATGGAAAATTGAATGCTACTTGCAGCTCTGTAACTTTAAAAAATGATGGATGTATTTCCAGTATTTTGCATAGGAGTATCAATGAAAAACATTGTGAAAAAACATTGCAGACTATGCCATAGTACAGAATGTACATGTAGTTTGCATCATGCTATATTACATAATGTTCAATAAGTATGTAGATTGTACAAAGCCCAGCATGTACCTATTGCATTCTCAGTTGGGGAACAGCAGATCATGCCATGCGATCAAGTTCTCTTGGCGGTCTAGCCACTTCCGCATTAGAAGTTTCCTCATAGTTGGCAAATCCGCATGAGTGAAACCAGGAATCATTCTCCTCCCATCCCAATATTCAATGAACATAAGCATGAAGTAGCCGCAGTCGTGACTTACATGAAAGAAAATAAAAAAAGAGTGATCAAAATGGATGTAGTTCTAGCCCTGGATTGCATAAAAACATGTAGGGGGCAACAAAACGTTACAGGACAAAAAGGAATGCCTGCTGTAGTTTACCTTGTTTTTTGCATAGGAGTATCAATGAACTCTGTTCTCCATTTAGAAATGTTGATTTTCGATTCGCCGTAATTCAAACCCCACAAGTGCTTGATGGCGCCAATAATGGGTACTGCATCTGACATGAGACTAGGAGTGCCCTTTTTCCTCATTGAGTCCATCAGTTCAAACCTCTCTGCCTTTAGATTCAACACTATTAGGTAGTAGTGGCCAGCAAAGTCTTGGTCCTTTTGGCGAGTTGTCACTTTGCGTTTTGGATCGAGATCTTGCAGAACACTAAACATGATCTGCACCATTTGATAAAAAAGAAAGAGAATGCCATATTCTTTTAAATATCTATGTGGATACAAAATGAACAGGTCTAGAAAATGGATGTAATTAAAACCAGAAATGACAAATAACAACACTGACCAGTTCTTTATGATCAAGATGATTTTTAGGCGAAAACTCGAATGCTTTCTGTATAGCACGGTCAAATATACATGTTATACTCCTCAGCTTTGTCTGCATACACAACCAAAAGGAGGAAAAAAGGCACATTAGGGGAAAAAAGCATCACAGGAAAAGAAACCCATAAGGTGGGAGATGAGTAGCTCAGTGAAACAATAAGTAAATGGTTTTTGAACTAACCGCAATATTGAGTGGCATCACGAGTTTCTTCTGTTTTGCCATTTCCTTAGAAAGAACATGCAAAGCGAATTCACATGTAGAGTTGCTAAGCCAACCAGTGGGCCTGATGGAGTCTGCCAAATCTCGCACGTAAATGAACCAGACACCATCATCAATGATCTTTTCTTTGTTGATTGCATCTGTAGTTCTTCCCCCATATGAACATAACTTGTTATACACTTCCAATGTCGACTTTGAGGCAAAAACTTTCTTCCCACCTTGCATGTATGGCGATTTCTGATTAGCTACTGTCTTGACCAGTCTTTTTTTATGTGCTTGCGGAACTGGGTGTAACTGTTTGGCGCTGAGGGTGAGGATGTAGATCCAGCCACGTTTTTGCCCTTGTCAATGACTGGTGTCCTAACAGGCATATCGATGGTAGCATAAATTTTGTCCAGTGAATCTCCGCTTTCATTGCTTGAAATCACAACGGGCTCTCTCTCACCACCATCTGCTTGTTGTTCAGTTGCAACTTCTGCCTCAGGGGGGGTCATCGAACCCCAGGTCAAAACTAGGGCAGTCCTCGATCAGTTCCCGTCGTCTTCTCTGTTCTTCTGTTTTTCTGATAATGATCTAGTGCTACCAAATTCAGAATCAAGTTTCCTGCTCATGCTGTCCTTCAATAAAGGTGGTGATGAATGACCCTATTGAGCATCCGCTTGGTTTGGAGTCTGATTGTGAATGTTGCAGCTTGCCCTAACTTTTGCCGTAGCAAAACGTGTCCGCCTCTGTGGGCTTTTGATTGGGTTGGCACTCGAACCTGCATCCCACTTGATCTTAGGACTATCCTGGCACGTAGGTTCTGCAGATTTAAGGGGGGGGCATGGATCTTGTAATCCTACGAGATGGGGTGACTTGAGCTGGTGGACAAGTGACTCTTTGAGAAGTCATGGGGCTGCAGATTGGCTCAACAGGTTGGATGGTAGGTTCTGCACTTGTCTTCAGTCCCGCAGAACTGACATGTTCAAGTGAACTGACATTTTGCGCTGCTGGCAGCTTCGTTGCTGATTTGAGATGCTCTTGAGTGTTGCTTCCATCTGCACTTGACTGCGACCCTGAACCATATATCTGTAGATGTTTCAAAGCTTCAACCCCCGGATTTACATCCGTAACGGTAGCTTCCCCCGAACTACCATTTCTGACGGTAGAGTTCTTCAAGCGTGTTGTAGCAATTTCCATATCCAACTCAAAAGTATCCAAGTCTTTCTCCCCGGCTTTTTGCTTCAAGCCTTTGTCCTCCGCTAACTGCTTCAAGTGTTTCTCCTCCGCTATCTGCTGCATGTATTTCTCGTGTATTTTGAGCGGGTCATTTTGTTGAACATGATCCAATTTTGCCTTCTTTGACTGTGCACTATCAATAGGAAAGCTTTCTTCATTTGATCCCCTCTTCCTGGTATCCTTTTGCAGAATTACTGGAGCAATAACTTCATCTCTACCCTCAGCATCACTGTTGCCCTCCCCGGTCACTCCTTGCGCTGCCGCATTACTCGTGTGTTTGTTTCTTCTGCCTCTTGTTATCTTGGTGTGTTGCTGCACAACATGTGGTTCCTCCTCAATTACCTGGGCCTTTGAAACATTGCTTGACATATTATTCAGGAACCGTGCCAGCCCATCCTCAAAAAAAGTGCAAATTTCAGTGACAGCTACTCTGTATTTCGCCAACTCCTGATCCATAATTATAACTTACGTTAACACAAGGATATGAACATACAAAAGTACATTTCAAAAAAAATTGAACTGTAAAATCTACATCTAATATTTAACTACAGTTTACATACACATGGTGTTTTCAGTAGTATTTAACTGTAAAAATACATCTAGGTGAAAACTGATTTTTGAAAAGTAAATGCAGCAGAGAAATGCTTATGGATACTAAAATGGAGTTTTAATCTAATTTGTTTATGGTTGACGAAACTACATTCGAAGAGGCAGAGAAAAGGGATGGTGTCATACATCTTCGGTGTGTTCACCCGGAGCATGTGTTCTGATGAACATGTCCAGAACTGAAGGTCCTGTGGAGAATAATGTCGTCTTAATCCTGAAACATGGCTTCAACTGTAACAAAAAAAAGTAAAACAAAGTCAAATAGCAAGTTTGAATGATTCATTTTCTAACTTAGACAACATCTATACATGGTGAACAAAAAAATGTAGTTTAACTAACAGAAAGTAGCAAATGAAGAACTATGAAAAGGAATATAGCTTACAGGTAACATCCCAAATGAGCCGTCAGGATTTGTATCCAAATCAACCACAAGCCTAACCAACTTGTTGGTCCACATGCATATTCGAGTGCCATCTTCAGGTACAACTACTGCATCTGTTTCCAAAGAATCAACATAGAGAACCTGCAAAAAAAAAAAAGGAAAAGGGACCTATTAATGGTTTGCACAGGATGTACAAAATGGCCAAGACCTACAACTAAACAAACACACAAAATGATGAATAGGAACTGACCAGCAGATATGGCATGCAAGCCTTGAACCAATTTTTAGTCTCCTTTGCCCTTGCGGTCTGGATCAATATATCAATGATAAACTTTGGCCAGTTTTACCTGCGGATACCTTCTGTGTGGACGAAAGAAGGGTAGCAACTAGGGCTGATTCCAGTCGCGGTTGTTGGAGCAAACACAGAGCATGCCAAATAAATGCAGAACTTCCTCAGAAAAATATGGTCAGCAGGATGACTCGGTCCAAGCTGTTTCTCTAGAAATGCAAGTGATGGCTGCTTGCCATCCTGGATCCCAAACATATCTAACATAACTCTGGTTGCCTCAGTATTCCTGTAATAAGAAATAGGGTCGGTGCCCATGGGAACTCCCAGAACGCGGACCACTGACTGCAAGTCTATTGGGATCCTTCCCCTTGCACCAAAATCCAGTACACAAGTCTCTGGGTTGAAGCAGCCCATCAAGAATTTGCATAAACCAGGAATGAGCTTTGAAACCTTCCACTTAAGTACATCCCCCAGTTCTGCATTGACTATAATTGTGCACTGGTCCGGAGTAAAACCTTTACAAACTCTGAAGATCTTCATTGGAGAGGATCTATTGAAAAGACCACTCTGAAAAAGATGCATAATGAGTTTCAGTTGCATGTACCAAACTTTACTACATGTAGTAAAGAAGCTCGAAAAAGAAACTTATGAACATGGAGACACAGTACCTGATTTTTATTTCCCTGACCAACTTGTTCTTCATGTGGGGTTTGATCTTCGACTAGTTGCTCAGGTGGCGCTTCAGTTGCAACATGCTGAGCATCCCCTAAATCATCTTCTAGTAGTGGATCTACAGGCTTATCCGGGCTTCTGGTTTTCAGTTGTAGCCTCTGCTTCATCCTTTTGTACTTTGGTTGTCTTGGCAAACTAGGTGTCCGGGAGGAACTCATCTTAGGTATGCTTGGAGCCATCGTATAGGTCTGTAGGACTCCCTGTTGGAACTGCAAAAATAAAGCATCATGTTAATGAGACAACAAAAAATTCCAAATTCTATGATATCATTTAAAAAAACATATACAACAAATATGGTGCACTGAAATTCAAAATCTCATCTAGTGACACATACAACTCATGGCAGAGATAAAAAAGAGTACCGAACCTAACATGGAGTTTTCACTTAACTTATACATTGTGGGTGGATAAACTACATACAACAAAAAATCAGAAAAGACTATCGAACTCCTCTGATAATGCTTTGTATTTTAATTAAAAAAAATTTAAAGGACATGTTAAAAACAGGTATCGAACACGGATACATACATGTAGTATGTGCAAATGTACATGTGCAGATATCAGACAAAAGCTAAAAGGTACATCCAGCATTATACAACATTTTTGTTCATGATTACTGTCCAAACCATACAAAACACAAACAATAATCAGGCACATGGTGATATATTGCAAGCACATCACAGAACACAAAAACCAACTTACATGCTAACACAGAACACAGGTGCGACAGTCCAATTCAGTTCAGTAACTACTCACAACAGGAAACAACATCCACTACGAATTCTCTATCAGTGTTCATAAGCAATGTAGGATATATACATGTACATCTGCTGTATACACCAAAAAATACATCAGTGCTGATGAAGGAAAAACTTAATAGAAGTAGAAAAGGACGCATGTGAACTAAAAGTACACCCGTATCCGATATATATCCTACATGCTACCAAACAGCATCAGCGTAACCACGCCGAAATGGTGTCGAATATATGCTATACGCATAAAAAACATCTACCTAAGTTGCAGAGCTACTAATCATCTATTCTTCAGGGCAGAACTACATCTGTGAGACTAGCAGGAGGGTGCAACTACAGATAAATACAGAGTGCACATGGAGATTGGGACTCACCAGTTCCAAATCTGAACCGAACTAGCTAGTCCTTGTGCGCACAGACCTGCAAAACCCTACAGAACATGTACACTGCGGGTTAGAAAAGCCAGCAAACAATCGCCTCCAAAATGTACAAAAAACACAGAAAAATAACAACCCGAGACAGTGAACACTTAGGGTTCTAGATTGACTCACCAGGACAAGCTCAACAGGTGACGAACTAGATGTGGTCGAAACGAAGGAGATCGACCGGTCCGCAAACTTCGCGGCGAACCTGGGAAGGAGACGGGCGAGAGATCAACTCCGCTCCACTAACACCCACAAAAACGAGCGCGAACAGACGATGGAGAAGCTCCACGAGCGCGTCCCCTGGATTTCTGGAGGTCAACGCCGGCAGGAATCGTGGCGGAAGGAGCTCGATTCCGCGGCGAGAAACGAGCAGAAGGCGAGGTAGGGATCCACTACGCTGGTCCGAGAAAACCAAATCGACCGCGACCAATCGATGGAGGAGCTCGTCGCGGTGAATCCCGTATGTATTTGGAGGTCGCCGCCGACGGGAATCGCCGGCAGCGACGGAGATTCGAGAAGGGCAAGGAGGGGACGGCAGCGAGAGGAACTCAGCCTCGCGGGCGAGAGGTGAAGGGGAACGGCTCGATTCCTGATGTTTGAACGGGCGGTGCATTTTGTCGGAACGCGAGACACGCACGCGTCGAGTTTGGACCGCGCGATGACGATCGGACGGTGCGCGTGATGGAGCACCGTGTAAGGACACGAGAGTGCCCAGGCACGGAATAGATTTACCGTTCTTTTTTTTACAGCACTTTATTTCTATCCTTATCCCTTCGTGAACGCCAATTGCTTCTGCGAGAGAGCCGCCCAGCGCGCCGCCCCGGCCGTCCGCGCCGTGGCTCCACCGGCCGGCCGCCTAGCGCGCCGCCCCTGCTCGCGCGACGCCGTAGCGCGTCGCCATGTCCTTCCCTCCGTCGGAGCGCGCCGTTCCTCTTCCACCTAACCACGCGCTGTTCCTCGATGCGCTGCCCTTTCCTCTCTCACACGCACCGCTGCTCCTCGCTCGCCGGGACGCCGCCGCGCTGCTCCTCATCTCGACGCAGCCCAGCTGCTCACCATCTCGCGACCCTCGCTCGCATGCGGGACTCAACGATGGCAGCGATGCTGGCGGCGCTCGCTCGCATGCCCTCCATGGCCAGCAAAAATCCGGCGAGGTCGGGCCCGAGCCGCGTCCGGCGGCGCATCAGGTTGCTGTTTGCGGCGTTTGCTACGACAGCAAGCCAGCGTTTGCTACGGGCGACGGCCGGCGGTGCTACAAAGGAATGGCGGTGTTGCTACGGTCCGCCAGCGGCGTTGCTACGTGCGGCGGCCAGCGTTGCTACAAAGGAACGGCGACGTTGCTACGGGCAGCGGTCGGCGTTGCTACCGTCCGTCCGCGGCGTTGCTACCGTCGGCCGGCGTTGCTACCGTCCGCCGGCGGCATTGCTACAAAGGAACGGCGGCGTTGCTACAATGGAACGGCGGCGTTGCTACCGTCCGCCGGCGGCTTTGCTACAATGGAACGGCGGAGTTGCTAAAATAGCATAATGTTTTTGCATTACAAGAAGAATTTTTATGCTACAATTTGTCCTGCTGTTTTGCATCATAAGTCTTATCGGAGAACCTCGCCGGAAGAATTTTGCTACGATGCTGCAATATAACATTTTTTTTGCTATTATTGTTTTGTGGTCTTGCTACAATAGAACAAAACATTTGCTACGATGTCTCCGGCGAGGTCTCCGTCGATGTCTCCGGCGAAATCGATTTTGCTACATAGCATATTTTTTCTGCTACGGGATCTCCGGCGAGGTCTCTGGTGAGGTCCGGCGAGTCCGGTGAGGTCTCCGGCGAAATCGGTCTTTTCTTTTCTGTTTTCTGGGCGAACCGTTTTTTGCTACATAGGGAGCAAAAGCGGGGATTATTTGTTGCGGCGGCAGGAAAAGCGGGGTTGGTGGGGGTAGCGCGGGATCTGACGGCTCCTATCGATCCGATCCAACGGCTGGCGACCGGGGATCCCAGGGAAAGATCCCCCGGGGGACGCCTAGTGGTTTCCATATTGTTGGGCCAAAGTGAGTATATCAGACCGAAACATAAGCAATCACCAGAAAAACATGATTCTATATCTATACTATAATCTATACTTCTATCTATATCTATATCTATATCTATATCTATATCTATATCTATATCTATACTTACTATTAAAAGAGCAAACTTCGTGTTGATACATTAAATCACAACCGTTCAATATTTGATCAACGCTACAGATCGCTCCAATGTTTAACAACTCAACACACCTTTTCAATTTTGTAATAATTACGTTTGGATTGCCACGGCTAGATTTGATTGACCGAACAGTGCCCGTGCGCCCAGCCAATCTGTACCGTAACAAGACTCTTATCTTAGTCTCCTATTCAACAACGAGTAGATTGTCATTTAAAAATATGTAGACTGCTTTCAATCAATTGATACATCATCGTTGCATCCTACTAGGTTCCTAGCACAGCGATACTAGAAGCCGGACGAAGGATGATGCCCAGGGCGCTGCATCGGAATATTGCCACCGCTTAAATAATAAATCGTTCAGGACAGCGCCGGCGAGATTAGCAGCAGGGCCGGCGAGGGAGGATAAATCAAGGAGCGAGGGCGACGCGGAGATGGCCATGGCCGGAAGAGGAAGAGAAGGGCGTCGGCGACATCTCCCTCGCGACGTTCCCTTCCCATCGCTCACGGCGATGCTCAGCCGCGTCGCGTCCCCCCGCCTCCTGCCATCTCCCTCCGCGAGATCCGCGGCCCAAGGAGCAGTGGCCCGCCCGCGCGGACGTCTCTCGCTGCTGCACGCCGCCGCGCGGCTCGCACGGAGAGGCTGGTCCTCGCGCTCCCGCCGGCGGGGTCCAACCTGAACCCTGATGACGTCCTCATGCCGTGCTTTTCCACCGTGCCGCCGCGCGGCTCGCACGAGAGGCTGGTCCTCGCGCTCCCGCCGGGCGGGTCCAACCTGAACCCTGACGACGTCCTCATGCCGTGCTTTTCCACGTGCCGCCTCCATTGTGCTGGAGTCGCTCCCTTCGTCCCGCCGCCGTAGGCAGTGGAGTGCTAACTCGAGGGTGGAGTTCCCGGACCTCAACGTGGCGAGAGAGAACGAGTACATGGCCGTGCAGTGTCTGTCGTTTTTGCAGCCCAGCGAGGCGCCGGCGCCGGAGGGGCCCATGGAAGTGGGCACGAGACCGCGCGGCGGGACTTCGAAGCCGGAGTCATCGGACAGCAGCAAACGCCTCGACGACCACCACGGCAAGCGACGACATGGCGATCGACATCTCCTCTTCAGAGCCCATAAAGAAGCCGCGACGCCGCCTCGCGGAGACGCGGACGTCCAACAAAAGGAAGGCCATGGCCAAGGAGATGGCCTACGTGTTCAAGTCCCCCATATCGACATGGAGGCGGAGCAGAGCGCGATCCAGCGGTAGATCATGGAGATGTACGTGAAGAGCATGCAGCAGTTCACAGAGTCGCTAGGCAGGATGAAGCTGCCCATGGATCTAGACAGCGGCGGAGCCGCCGAGGTCGTCGGCCAGAAGGAGGAGATGAAGCCGAGGCAGAGGCGAAGAAGGACGGAGCGAGGGTGTTCTATGGAAGCAGAGTTTTCTTCTGAAGAAAATTACAATTATTCAGAGTGAAGAAAATTTGATCGCTTCTTAGTTCTTACAAAGGTATTGGTCAGAGACTCAGAGTACGGGGTTTGATCCCTAGGTTTTGATTGTTAATTCTTATTGTTGACTTAATTCGTTCGTCGATTACACACCACTACATGTGTTGATAAGAGTAACATGTGCAGTGGGAATAGAGTTGTGTATGGGTATCAGACAAGATTGCTTGGTGAATTCCTTTTGAACCACCTTCAGGAAAGAGGATTCATAACGGAGAGTGTGTAGAAGGTTTTCTAAAAAATTGTAGATCATTTATGACCTTCGAGATTGCAGATTTCTGCCGGCAATGTGTGTGTCACTTCTCCTGCACAATTTACCGTAGTTTTCAACCAAACTGAATTTATGAACGATGCATATCCTTCCAAAATTTCGTATCTTCACAGTTCTTGCTAACCATTATAATTCGTATCTTAGTATCTCCTTTGTTCTGTATTATTCATGGGATTCTTGTTAACTAAACAACGTGAATAATAATATCCTAAATAAATAGAGAAGATAGAATGTCTAAATGCATGTGTACTTAGACTAACTGCTACTTGACTAACTGTTTGCAGATCTATTTTTGTCCTGAAAAAAATGAAGCTTCATAAGAATTCAAGGCGCTATGGATGGTTAATCTTTTGATACATAGAGCGAAGGTATTAGATAAGGATATCTCACATAACTGCATGTGTTATATATTTATGAGCTCCTTTTGCATTCATGGTCTGATTATTGGTCGCTAGATGATCAACAATGACACCTCTGACTTTTAGGAAACTAGAAGATACCCCGCACGTTGCAGCGGGGATCACTTTAGAAACTATATTGTGTAAAAAAAATGGTATGAAAGGTATGACAGATTATATTTCTAAATGAATATGCAAAAATCAATTGGTCATAGTTGATATTTTAAATTTCATAGACATGAAATATGTGTGTATTATAAATTATTAATGTGAACTATTAGATGGTTGGAGCAATGTATGATGTGTACCTTGCATGTGTATATTAATAAATATTAGTGGAGATGGCATGGACAATTGATTGGCTAATATAATGAATGATGTGGATAGCTTGCATGTTGAGATAGAAAAATAATTAATGCATGTAGTGGGTTTTGCTTTATAAGAGGTATAGATACTTGGATAACTATGAAAAATGCATAATAATGTAAGAGCTCTTTACCTAGATGATACAAGGTCCTACTATGGTAGAAGCTCTAGCGAAAAACGCCAATGAGATGAATGGCATCAACTTCTATTTTCTATATTCATTTATTATTGAACATGAGCATAATTTTCCTCATGGATGAATTTTCTTTCCAAGATGTTATTTCCAGGGTGAGTATAAATTATTTCTTTTATATTGCTATTCCGAATTGGATTTGTGATTACAATTGCAAGATTTTTAAAGTCATATATGAGCAATGACCTAAAAGGATATTTTAGTCTGATTTTCTATTTTCACGTAGATTAGTACATATGAACATAATTTTTTTTTTAAAGTACATATGAACATAGATTATCATAGAAATCATTATAAATTTGAACTTATTTTTTCTCAAGGATTTTGGGATTTTAAAATGGATACGTGTGTTGCACGTGCAGGTTAACTAGTACTTACTATTAAAAGAGCAAACATGTTGGGATACATTAAATCTAGAGCGTTAATTTACCGGTCAACGATCTAGATTGTCCAGATGTCGAGCACCAAACAACTTTGACCAGGTCAATCTGTTTTTTATCGCAAAGTTGAAAAAAACACGCGAGTCAAGTTCCTGATTGGACCAATTCGATAGTTCCGATGGGCCCAAAGCAAAATCAGCCCAGCCAAGGGTCGACTTCCTAGCTGCTCTCACATCGACCCTCTCTCCTTCTCTGTCTCCCGATAGGAGATCGATCGACACCGGACGACACGACCTCACCCACGCCGCCGTCGTGGGCGCTGTCGTTCTGCTGGCACTACTAGCCATTGTGGTCGTGTGACACGAGTAGTCTGCAGCTAGAGAGGACCGATCAATTCTTTCGTTTTTTCTCTTCTTCTTAATCAGGGGAAACTCAACTGACGACTAAACGTGCGGTAGAACAAGGGGTATACTATGATGGTCGTTTTTACCCACCGATGGTGGCAGCGCTCCGACGGCCACCGCCGCGTTCCTGCTTCTCCACCTCAAGCCACGGCCGGGCCTGCTGCTGGCGGCCACGGGCAACCACAAACCAGCGCGCGGACCGACCAGGCCTGCTGACGGTCAATGACTCAACAGCGACTCGGGAGAGCTACTCCACCTCACTCCATGGTACCTCCCTCGAGTCTGTCTCCTCCGCGTGCGCGCCTCGCTCCGCACAGCAGCAGCAGCTGCCCACCTACCTCATCAACTCCCATCCAATCACATACCACCACATTGCCTTTTTCTTGTGTCTTCTGCGACTGCGAACGTGATGGAACTGAGTATTGTGTGGCTGCCTGCTTAGCTCAATCCATGTTGAATGTGTTTATACTTGATGCATGAGCACGAGTTGAAGCCCTGGCCACTACGGATGTTTTCCTGTGTGTTATGAACACAAAAATTATGTTTTTAAAATAATGTACAAAATAGTACTAGGAGAAGTTCACAATCGGCCTTTCTAAACCATTGTGCAAATAATTAATTATTTTTTGACTTCAGAATTACTTGTGTACATCAATATTTTTAAAACTAGACTAATTTTCTGTGCCATATCTTTAATTGTTTAGGAAAAACCGAGCACAAAGGACAAAATCAGGTACCGGAGCGGAGCTCTCTTTTTGGAGTTAAGTGAAGTGGTTAGATATCGTGTGCAGGAGGCGCGCGGCGCGGATGATGACAAAATTTGGTGTTAATGCTTTTAGACGAGAGGGAGAGAGAGATTAGAGAAGTGAGGTTAGCATGTGTCCATATGCATGCATGGCGAAATTAGCCTGCCGGCTACGAACGGTCTAGTTGTCCACAGCTTAAACAATCGTCAAAGTGCTAAAGAAATTGTCAGTTTAGGGCGGAGAGAGATCGAACGGACGTAGGTTAAAACTTGGCTAGGTTGGTTTTGTTGGCACTATACATACATCGGAGACGGATTTAAACTGAAAGCTCGTGTGAACGATCTATTGAAGAGAGGTCGTCCTCTTCCCTCCCTCGCTACAGTCCGGAGAGGGCGATTTTTGAGAGTCCACCGCCAAATCCACCTCGCAGCCGGTGGGGCGTGGGTTCCTCCCTCTCCGTCGGCCGCTCCGGCGGCGGGAGGGTGGGGGAAGCCCGCTCCACGGCTTGTACATAGGCTAGGGTTAGGTGTGTGTCCGGCCGGCGGCGCTTGGGAGGCGGAGGTGCGGCTGGTGCGGTGTTTGGTGTCGGCGCGGTGCCCCTTCGGCGGCGGTGCTCTCTGGAGGACGGCCGCCTCGCGTGCGACTTGTGGGAGCCCGGGAATCGGCGGATCTCCTTGGCTCTCTCCACCACGCCGGATCTGGGAGCGATGGATCCGGTGCTCATCGATCTGGAGGTAAGTGCTGAAGATCTGCGCGGACGGCGGTGGCGGCTGCGGTGGTAGTCTCTTCGGAGGCGTTGCGGAAGACTTCCCTCTGTCTCGTGGTGGGCTCGGCGATCCATGGTGGGAGCTTGGGCATCGCGCGTCTAAGGCAGCTTCGTCGTCGTCCCGCGTCGGGACCCAGTGGACCTCGTTGTAATTTTA
>CAMZMU010000057.1:31342385-31493659 GCA_947311845.1 Poa pratensis | reverse complement strand
TTTCCTTGGGGCAAGACACTCCGGATGCCATCGAGCTCCTGACGATATCGGTCATGTAAGGCCTCGCATCGGTGTCGTCCAGGCAGCACTTGAGGGCCAGCGAGAGGAACCTCGTGGCGCATTCCGGAGGGCACGAGGGCATTCGGCTGTCAAGGATTCCAGAAATGTCTCCGGAACGGTAAGCCGACTTTACCTACAGCAAGAAACACATTATGTAGTTCACTGATAAAATCCTGAATTACCTCTTACTGAATGATCAAAAAGTTTCAAAATCCAAAGTAATACTATGTACGCTACATGTCATTTATGAACACTTAAATAAACCGTACATACGGTACAGATCAAAGGGTAGCAACCTCTGTACCTCTCTAACGATGTTTTTACCGAACTGGATTGGCTTCATCCAGTCAACAGTTCAAGAAGCACAACACCAAGGCTATAAACATCACTTTTTTCTGTCAATTTATGAGTTAGGAAGTACTCTGGATCGAGATAGCCCTGCCAAAAGGAAACATGATAGCTATGATCAACCAAGCTTCTACACTACAAGTTAAATATAAGCAAGGCTCAACTATTTCCTGAAAAAAAAAATGTTCGATTGCTAGGTGTGACGAGACTTACTGGAGTGCCCTTAACAACGGTGGAGATATGGGCTGGCAATATTCCTACAATATCTGGGACCGGAGCAAGCTTTGAAAGACCAAAGTCAGCCACCTTCGCTACGAACTTAGAATCCAGTAGAATATTGGTGGTCTTAACATCCCGGTGAAATATAGGAGGATCAGCCTCGGTATGTAGGTAAAGGATTCCCTTTGCAGCACCCAGTGCAATATGTAGCCTCTGACCAAAGTTTAGAGGTCTTCTAGAAGTTGCTGCAAAAAAAAAAAGATAGATTAGGTGCTTGGCAGTTTTTTCGTTGAGCAAATAAAAGCACATAATATACCAACATGTATAACTGACATATTACACTAAAATAATTCGGGGGAATGGTCTGGGAGCATGCTCGACTTAATGTACAAAAACATTTTTTATGGGGGGGGGGGGGGGGGGGGGGGGGGGGGGGGGGTGAAAACAAGCTAGAAAAACGTGAATGCCTGACTTGCGACATACTCACCAGAAAGATGATCACATAGGGTGCCATTTGGCATGAATTCGTAGACCAGCATCTGCAAAACACAGTTCTCTATGAGCAACAATTATTGTAGTAAGAAGATACTCTTCCATATTGATAAACTCAGCAGATGTGAGGTTACGGGAGAACCCTAATCGTAAGCATGTCTAGCACAAACATTACCAATATATTTTTCTAGACAACGCACCTGTTCATCGTCTTCATCAGAATAGCCAATCAGAGATACCAAATTACGATGATGCAATCTTGACAGCAATTCTATTTCTGTGCAAAATTCTTTCGAACCTTGCAGAGAATCTACATGTGCTCGTTTGACTGCAACGGCTGTTCCATCAGCCAGGTTTCCTTTATAGACTTTTCCATAACCTCCCTGACCAACTTGAGCTGAATCATCGAAATCATTGTTGTTGCTGTAGCCATTTCTTCAAATGTGAAACATCTCACACCATCGACTTTGACAGAAAACCTCGATAATACTGCAAAATAATCTACTTTTCAAATGTTGTGGATTGAACTTAATGTCTTCTGCACTACTATAACTTGCTATATAGTTGAAACATATTAGATGTTGTCTCTTTAAACTAATCCAATGCATTCTTATGAGGTCAAGTAAGAAATGATGTGATAGATCCACAGCTTAGATCCAATTTCCAGTACTATAGAAGAACCGTAGAAAGTATCTTCCTACTAAAACAAAGATGCTCCTAAGGAATCCATTCATTTCTGAAGTAAATATTCCTTTTATTTCCGATGTCTTAAGTAAGGACTCTCTTGTTCCTTGAAGTCCATGTACTTCTTCCGAAAAGGAAATGAAACAAGTTCATTGATCGGACGATAAATTCCATGGCTATTTTCCTAGCATCTGTTGATGACAGTCCCAAGCATAAGTGTATGCCGCGCAATTTTCCCTCCTAAGAATAGGAGACCCATCTGCGAACCTCTACCTTCCCGAACAGCAAGTGAAAGAAATGGAGATGCTCGCTAATCAGTTTCCTAAATCCATAGTCGCCAGATATAAAACAGCAAGGCATTTCTAATATTTCAGGCAGCAAGGTTTTAATTTGTAGCACACATGGAAAGCTATGTTCATTAAACAAATAATTACTTACATGACCGCCTCGAAACTGTTCGATGTTTTGAGAGTTTCTCATTAAAAAAATTGTAGAAACCACAGACACGGCAATAGCAGCAGTAATTGTTCCTACCAAAATCCCGCTAGTGCACCCATGTTTAAACCTGATGACATCGCAGTTGAAAGATCTGCAAAAAGAAGAGGAAAAATAATAAACTAGTGAATAATAAAAGTGTATAGAGCATCAGTAAGTACGTATAAATGTAGTGGTGAAATTAAAACCCAGAATTTTGTATTTAAATTCCTCTCGCTAAATTGGTACGGCTTTTGAAAGGTTTTGGTATTTTTTTCATTCTGTGGAGGGTCCTCCCATCTCTTAGGAGAGTTGGGTTTGCAATGAACCGGAGAAAATGGAACCTGAATTTAACGATCTCTCCCTTACTTACCTTCCTGAGCCCATCATGAGGGAGCCCTCTTTTAGGTATTATTACGTCATAAAATATAACCAGAAAAAATCATGGCATATAGGCTGGAAGAAGGCAACGAAATAAGCAAGATTTATTATATTACTTGTTTTCAGTTTGAACTCTATAGAGAATACTACTACACATGGTAGGAGAATCAAATTAAAAAATTCAGAGATTTCTAATTCTACTAGCACAGGACAGTTACAAAAACTCTGTTAATATCTCGTTGCCTGTTTGGCAAAATAAATTTTATGATAGGTAGAATTGTGAATGGCACCCTTTGGTAATTAGATTCAACATACCGTCTGCATAGGGACCAAGCGTGAAATTGAGAAGCTCGTATGGACCAAAAATATCTGATAGAGTAATCTCCCATCCAGCAAGTAATTTCCTGAGCCGCACGACCTCTGACATATTGAATAAAAGAGTATTATTTGGGAATAACTTTAGACCCATATTCAGCCTTGGACCAGCCTCCCATGTGTACTGCTCAATGTATAGCTGGTAAATACTCAGGCCCAATAGAGAGGTTGTGTCGATCTCAAAGTCTTCTTTGTAGGAGCGGAAGTGTGAGATCCCTGGACTCTTCAGCCGAAATCCAACTCTCAGAGGCACAGCACAAAAGCAAGGTATAGGGGACGATGGATTGTATTCATAATTTTTATCCGTCGGACAAGCAACACAGTCTATACTAACTTGTGGTCCAGATGGTGCTTCGTTTACAAGTGTGGGTTGACAAAGTCCGGCTGCTCGAGCTGCATTAGAAGCGTCACATACGGGGTTCCCAGAAAGCCTACAGAATAAATGATGGCAATGATTATTTGTCACATCAGAAGAAATTATTTGGTTTACAAGCTACTGTGATCAATATTATATGTGTCCGTATTATCGGAACTGCATTAAACTTAACATTTCTTAAATAAGGTCTACACAAACTGTATTTTGACAGCTGATGCTACTAGTCAATTCAGATCTCCTTCAATGAAATTTGCATATTCCAACAAAACTATACAGCTGAACGTTTGAACGTGTCGTCCGGAATCAGGTGTGGCCTATGTACGTGTGCAGGAAGTACAAACTGATAAGGAAGTACATACGGAAGAACGACAGCTTTTGGAGGCTCAAATGCAGCCGGAATAGTGTCAAGGAAGTTGTTTTGGAAGTCCCTGCATTATTAAAAAAGAATACATTACACATGCACATCTCAAACAGATTAGCAGAAAGTACATTTGCGAAGAATATCATACAGAACAAGGCGTCTGTTTCCTGTAAAAGTGATGTTACTCCAGATTGCCGGTGGAACGGCGCCATCAAGATGGTTTGATTCAATTGACCTGTAAAATGAAATCTTTATAAAGTTCTATTTCATATAGTTCTAACAAAATAAGCAGCGAAGTAATGCTGCTCGACATACTTGTACTTGTAAAGTAGGATCAGTTTTTAGAGAATGCTCAGAACCTTTGCTTATGTTTTCAGTTTTCATTAAGCGGAAAAGCAAAGCTATTTGAACAAGAAAAGGAAAAAAAACCACAAACCTAGAGAACACGCAAACATTAGGATCAGTTTTCACAAACCATTGTTTTCACTCACAAGTTGTTTTACACAAGAAACATAATAAGTTATAGCTCAACAGGGAAAGCATTCATCTTGAACGACATGATAGGCTAGCTAGTAGCCTAGCACTACCGAAAAGCACAGTTAACAAGGATTGGAGAAGTGCTTTGAATTCAACGTTACTTACAAGAGCTGAAGATTAGGCAGCCCGGAGAACTTTGCCGGAATAGTCCCATTAAGAAAGTTATGTGATAAATTACTGCCAGAAACTAAAAGTTAGTTTGCTTATTTAAACAAGTATATGAGGTTGCCAAGAGCAACATACATTGTAGTGATATTTGAAGCGAGCCTATTAGTTGGTATAGATCCTGTCAGTTGGTTCCAGCTAAGGTCCCTGAAATTGCATGCCAGAATTAGCAAAGAGATGCAGAATAATCTCGTGGATATCGCTAGCTCAACGGGCAATCTTATTGTTATTTAGAGAACACATTATAGAAAAAGCAATTGTTTTTAAATGCTGCTATGAACTACAACAAATAAGGATACTATCTGATAGTAGGATATAAAAAACAGTAAGAATGAAAATAAATTGCAGCATTACTTTGGATTTGGACTTACAAATAACCAAGTTTAGGTATGCCACTTAGATCAGGAATAACTCCTTGCAAACTGCAATTCCTAAGACTCCTGGTAACATGAAAAAGGATTATGAACTTGAACACATATCTTGACTTGAGCATGAATAGAGAGTGGACATTAGTCTTACTAAATTATTGTCTCCACATTCCACAGACTAAGGGCCTGATTAATTTTTAGGGGGATATTTTGTTCCAAATATTTAAGAATTTACGTTGTGTCTGAACTAAATATCAACAAATCCAAAATAAATCCTCTTCATTCAAACACCCCTTGAGGAAAAAACTAATTATAGAGATTTCTAGACACATGAATGCATCTGATCTGGCTGCTAAATAATGTTATAAACAAGAAGATTCAAAGAATAAAGAATTGTCATTGAATACCAACCGTTATCTCAAGCTTAAGTTTTTTTGTGTGTGTGAGGGGGGTTGTGTGGGGGCCTATTTGTGTGCAGTAGGCACTTTGGTGTGAAGTTCAATTAGGATTCCTAGTTGGGCATAAAAGCAGGACCCCTTCCGCTCAGGACACAGTAGCTGGTTGCTGGATGGCTAGGTATAAGGCGTCGGAAGAAGCAGTTCAAGGATCTAGATTCCATGGTAATTCTAGCCCTAAGGTCCTTGTGGAATGAGAGAAATGAGAGGGACTTCCAGTCTTCCAGGGGAGCACAACGATATGCAGACACCACCTGTTGCACGGACCTCTGTCAGGGTAGGCTTTATTGTGTGTGTCGCTTGTGTTCTATTCCCTTTTATCAGACCTTGGCATATCTTCGCCATAACCTTACACAACTCTTGTAACGAAAAAAGCCTCTCTTTTTATTTAAATGATGTCTAAATAAATTATCATGTCTAAAAGCCAAGAGAAAAATGAAAAAAAATCCTCAACACTGACACAACAGAAATCTATCACGCCTCAAATTTTTATATTTACACTCTACCCACATATGCAAATGAAAACTACAAATCCTTCTATAAATATTAGACACTTTGCAATAAAAATAGTTTGGTATTATCCACAACATGATTTTTCTGTTTGTTTGTCCACGTGCAGATATGATTTGGAGTAGAAATGGCAGACGCAGGTTGTGTCAATGTTGTTGATTTTTTTTAGGGAGTATTTTTTTTTACGAGGCAAACGACTTGCCACATTCGTAAATTAAGAAGAATAGAGTTGGCTAGTTAATTATCGGTAAACCGGCCTAAACCGGAACAAACACCCTCGCCGACCGTCATTGAACATGACAGGGCACACAACCACCCTGACTACCAACACAAGCTGCACACGCACCGCCGGAAACAAGGGTCATAGTCAGGTTGCCCATGAGTGTCGTCGTCATCACTCTTTAGCGATCCTGATTTCACTGACTCCGAACATGTTAGGATACCTCGCCAAAGTGGCCTCGAAAAGCTCACACCGGGCTATGCTAAACAGATGACTCTTCGCGCAGAAGACTGGCATCTCCGATTCTGAAGAGGAGCTCCGGAGAGCGGATGAGCAGGACACACGCTGACGAAGATTTTTGCGGCCGGACCGCCCCACGCAGGTCACGCCACCCGCAGCATCTCGGAATTCACCGTAAGAGAGGTCCAACAAGAAGACGAGTCGGGCACGCTGGAACAGGAATCAAACTAACAAAGTCTTGCCATGACCAAACCATCACACTTCGGCGCCGTCGTGTCCACACAATCCACCACATGGAACCCTCATATCGCCATGGCAATCATGATGTCGTGCAAGTCCAGCACCGGGGGAGCACACTGGGGAGCATAATCTTCAAGACGATGCCCTCAGGAGGGGAAGCGACGCGAGATCAACGCCATTGTCCGGTGCTGCACCACAAAATCTTGGTCTTGACCCGAAGAAGTGACCCGAGAACTGAGAGGTCGAGGATCTTCCCGACTACACCCCAAGGAGGAAAGCGGCGTACACGAACGCCGCGCCGTGAGGCTTTCACCCGGAGCAAACCGGTCTCCACATCTACATGCAACTGGACAAAGACAGGAAAACTCATACTTTTAAAGACTTCCAGAAGTGCTAATTCGGGATCCAGTACACAAATACACCTCAAGTGCCTACTG
The DNA here is from genome assembly GCA_947311845.1 of Poa pratensis. NCBI lineage: Eukaryota > Viridiplantae > Streptophyta > Magnoliopsida > Poales > Poaceae > Poa > Poa pratensis. The sequence continues at coordinate 31,486,717 of CAMZMU010000057.1, read as the reverse complement.
CACACAATATGCTTCTGGGGTTTACTCATATCTCAAATCTCTACTCTACCCATACATTTCGAACAAATTTTGGCTTTACCGATGTAAGTCTGTCTTTCTTAATAATTTGACAGTGCCCTGCATCTTAATCTAATACTAAACTTAAGGAGAGGACAATACAGAGGAAAGGGGATGTACTCACAGCTTTACTAATGTCTGTATGTTGTTGTATGCAGCAGGGATGGAACTTCCACTGAAGTTATTATTATCAGCCTGACTTAAAAAGATATAATAAATGAAAGTTGTTAGCTAACTGCAGTATCAAATTTATCGAAAAGAAGAGACAGACATTCTGGGAGATAAAATATTTACTATTGTTGGTTAACACTATAAAGGTAAAACCAATTAGACTTAAGTGACATTTAATACAGCGGTACAGTTAGAGGATAGTCCTGAAATCTGCAGGCTGCAGCATTACTTAATCTTCTTAGATGGGCAGAACTAAAGTAATCATCACGCAACCAACATCAGATAGACATATTTTCTGGAGGAAATCATAACACATTATGATATAAAGTAACTTTGTATGTCAAAGAAGTCTCATCGGGTACATAAAATGCACTTACAGTATTTTTAGTTTAGGTGCCCCCGCTAATTTTGGAGGAAGAGGTCCAGATAAATTATTGGTATCCACAAGACTGCACAGTTTACAGTACCAAGACGAGTTTAAGCACAGCACATGCAGCAGAATGCATAATAGAAAAAAGAAGAGTAAAGCTCGGAATTCAAAATAAAATCACAGGTCCACTTACAGACAAAGGAGCTCAGGCATTCTTGACAATTCAGATGGGATTTGCCCACTTAATGAATTGTTGTTCATGTGACTAAAGATAAACGGAAAGTCAAGATTATGACGAAGATTAATTAAGAAGCAACATATGAATGAAAGCGAGAAGATGATGATCTTGAAACTTACAGATGCTTCATGCCCTTTAAATTAGCAAATGATTTAGGTATGGGTCCAGATATTTGGTTTTGGTCGATTTGTAATCTGCTTAAGTTCTGGAGATAGCCAATCTCATCTGGTAAGGAACCAGATAGTTGATTACCATTCAAAATTCTGCAGAATAAGTAGTAACAGTGAAGATTATTATGAATGTTTACTTGTATTTAGAGAATACAGTAACACGTATTAATGTTGGAGAAAAGTGAATGTAGAAGGGTAAGAAAAGTAACCCGCACAACAAATATTGCCACATGAGGAGAAAAAATTCAGACATGTGCTACACTAATTAAGATGAGGTAAACTCAGATATATATAAAACTTCCAAGGAACCTAGGTGTCTTATGACTTATGTACGTATATATTTGAGAGAAAATATGCATTTGGACAGTTTTCTGCGTCCAAACTCCAGAGCAACATTGTTTTAGCCCATTTACTGGAGCTTTTAGATAAAGATAGAAGATTGGACCACTGTGCCTTTCTAGAACTAAAAAGACGGAACCAAAACACAAATGGCCTTTATTTTTTGTTGGTGAACAAAATGGGGAAATGGATGATAACAATGTTGTGCAATTTTCAACACGCAGGGTTAGGTGTTTAAAGTTCTCTGGCTTAGCAAAATAAACAGTATGGCGAGTTCATGTCAACACTCTTCATGTCCACACTAAAAAGGAGTACAGAGGTTAGTTCAGATATTAGGAACTTACAAAAGTTTGAGTGTTGTGATCTTTCCTATCTCTTTCGGGATGTTACCAGTCAAATTGTTCCACATAAAATCCCTTCAAAGACAATAAAATATAGCAGTTAGCTCACATATGGTTTATGTTGGGTACCTATATGTACAGCCTGAAAAGCATACATGCAGAATAAAGAACTAGTCGTGAGATAAATAGTTCAAATGGGACAAGATCTATTATTGTTTGTCTGGTTACGTCAATTTTGTTACTTTGTAAGTTTGTTTTGTCAGATATTATGGGCCTCGCTCAAAATCATTTAGCTTCTAAAACATGAATTGGTTCTCTTCCAGGAAAAAGACGTTAAGTGGATAACATGAGGTGCAGTATTGAAGGAACACTTTTTTCGCAGGTAATATTGAAGAAACACTTAAAAGCGCTAAACTCAGATAGCAACTTGAACTGTTCATAAAAATTATACTTACAAAATTTTCAGCTGAGACAGAAGACCAAGCGCTGGTGCCAAAGTTCCAGAAAGATTCATCTTAAACAGCTCCCTATGTGTGCAAACAAATGCTTGATTAAGTGGAACAGAACATGATATCCCATCAGTGAATTATGCACAATGAATAACAAGTAGATTCTAAGGCACAACATGGATTAAAACAACAGAAGGATCAGTAAATGACCCTTAGTTTTTACCAGGAATTGCAAACTTAGTCTGAAACAGTAAATAAGAGGACCTACAGTAGTCATAATGCTGAAAAATACTGAGTTTGTAAGGTTTCGGTGTAAAGTTTGACTATAATGATCTTTGGTCTAAAACTATATGGGAGAAACTTATACAAAAGCCACGGGTATATCCTTCAAAGAAAAATGGAGATGTGGAAGATCTATAGCTAACAAAGTGAAGTGTTTTTTCAGTTATTATTTAACTTGAGAGCTCTTTCTATGGCCGTCGCTATTATTTCTCACTTCTCAGCAGTAGTTTGTTGCAACTTTCAGGATTTATTGCTTTAGCAGACGGCTCACTGTACAAGTACAAAAAAAGGAACACATTGTACCTAACCATTAACATGACAAAAACATTGAAAGTGCGATATAAATAAGGATAGCATGTTCACCATACAAATTGGTCACATGAAGATATGCATCACTGTGTGTCTTGTTGCAGATGACTCCTGTCCAGTTTGATGTGCATGGATCTCCTCTATTCCAATTCTTAAGGTTATTCATAGGATCAGTTAAACTTCCTTTAATAGCATTGAGAGCATTTGCTGCATGCAAGAGGGAGAATTTTAATCTGCAGCAGGACAATACTGATATATGATCTCAATGAAAGCCACCATCTTGTTATACTTATATACCCACTAGCTACTACTAACAGAAAATCATGTCTATTACCGAGAGATAATATGGATGATTAAGTGAAATTTGTGAATTACTTATGAGTGTAACTGATTGCTAGTGGAATATACATCCCATAAGTGGATACTTCACAAGGTGAGAAAACTGAGCTCTTCAAGGTACTTTCAGACATCCAAACACACAACAAACAACGTAAAAATTGTTACATTCCAAACATTGGTGGAAGTGAAGTTTTTTTACATTGTTACATTCATCGTTTACGTCTGGTAGAATAATACTACTTCCGATCCTAAAAAAGTGTCGTGGCTAATACGTATAACTTGTACGTGAGCTGAACGTTTCCAGCGACAATAATTCTGGATCGGAGGGAGTAATTATGTTCATATTGACCCACAACGAAAAAATTATGATGTTATCTCTAGCTATCCTTGTGCTATATCTTATTATGATCATGCATATCTTATGCCATTCCACACATTCCATGCTAGTGAGTTATGTTAAATGTTCAATATGTGTAGTCTTTGTTTAAGAGCTTTCTTTAGGTGGCTGATTCATGTAGCCACTTTGGCGGATCTGTGATTGTAATAAGCTAGACACGATACTTGCAAACTTTTAAACGCTTTATTAATATAAAAGATGTGTGCATCATCACGATGCGGATTTTCCTTTTAAAAAAAGGTATGCATCACTCTTGTATCATAAAGATATAGGGGAGCTTCCTATTTTCTTATGTTTGTGCACTTTGCATTCAAAATCAAAGATCAAACAAGTGCACACATCTAGGGGAAGATTTACTTGTGCCTTTATGGAACCCTCTGTGAGAATATCATAATATTCTTTTGAGATCTTTCGCTCGTGTTGTCATCTTCAACAAAAGGGAAGATTGAAAGGTAAATTGGTCCCAAAAATGTTTTGGTTAAGATGACACTAGAGTTAGAGAAGGACTAATGCTACCTATAAATCTTATAATCATGTTTTAATCGCTTATACGATGATGGATGGATACCTGTCATGGCTTAAAGGAAAAGTGTCGGTGGTTTTTACTTTATATTTCGACTTTTCTTTGAGTCCGTAGGAAGACCGCACTATTTAGAAGGGTAATATCGATGAGCTTGATGGGGATGATCTAAACATCCATATACACATCCCACGACCTATGATACTCCACCATATCGAGAGAGAGAGAGAGAGAGAGAGAGGAGATAATTCTGCTTGAAAAGATACATTTGAACATTTTTTTTCTGTGGTTCCGATTTCATTCTGGTTGACCGGATCTGGGACGTTAGGTATAAACTGAACTGAAACTGAACACTAACCGAACCGACAACAGAAAGGTTCCGTTTCCAGGCTTGGTCGAACCGACTTAAAATTGGAATGCACAAAATGGTTCCAACGGTTGGATTTTTGAGAGAGGCTATATAAACTACTTATTCTTTCCCCAAGTGGTAGGTTAACCAGCTCTGAATCGTAATTCCTTCCTCACTCTCTATCCACCATTAATGATCACACTAAAAGTTTGAGATATCCCATTCTCTCCAATCAAACTCAAATCCCATTGAGAGAAAGAAAGAGGATGTCTTCATCTATGTTTGCACTAAGTAAAAAGTGACCCCCCTGAGTTCATCAAGTAACTTGTTACTCTTGCGTTTGTTGGGAAACCCTAAGCGGATAGGGTCACCCTGAAGCTTCCAGGTTGTGGATTTGCTCTGAGTAAAAGTTTGTGAGGGTTTGGATGTCACCTTATGTCCTACCACTAGTGATTGAACTTCTACTTCTTGTGGGAGGGTCAAAGAGAAGAAGGTGAGCCGTCGTGGCATTTGGGTGTCCTTAGGGCACCCACAACATGTAGCCAAAAGTAGTTCCAAATTCAACTTTTTTGGCTTTTGGAACTAGTTCCCTACATTTGAGGATAGTTCCAAATCTATCAAAACTGGGAACCGGAGCAAGTAGTTAGCAAGTAGTTGCTCCGATGCCAAATTGCTTCCCTCCAATAAAATACTATATCTCTTCCAACTTTATTTGCAAACCTATGCTATTTGCATGGGACATGCACTAGAAAACAGAGAGTTTGGGACCCATGATTCAGACATTTGGCAATGGCAACACTGTAGCGCTCGTGCCAAATACTACTCTTGTGCCAAATTCAGCATTATGTCAGATTTAGCAATGTGAACGTTGTGGCTGCCCTTAGTGGTATCCCGCATCTGTCCGACGGTGAGGTAGATTTCTCCAAAGAAAATGAACAACGAGTTACATCTTTGTGTCCACGTGTGCCTCACTTATTTCTATCCGAACTATTTCACCCATGTATCTAATTTTTTAATAACCATCGTGCTTGAAGTATCATACTGCATAATATAAGTTATTTCAATTAGTCGTTAGGCTCATCTTATATATCCGCATAGGCTAAAACTTGTGAAAAGAAAATTAAAATTTGCATAAACCTATTCACCCCCATAGGTTACCATCTATATCCTTTTCAACAACAATGATCTAGGTGTCCACATGTCATGTCCCTCAGAAAGGTGGTCGGTCAAGTACTTTCAATACTAAACTTTTGTACTCCATCTATTATACATATGTAGGACTAATACTGAATCTGCAATTTTATAGCGTGAGGTCCTAGAAAAATGTGAAATTCTGAAGTCCTTGAGTTCGACTAACCGCGGAACCCCGGTGTGTATGTCTTCTTTATGCATTTCAGCTAACATATTGGTAAAACATATTGACATTTGGTAAAACATATTGGCATTGCCTAGTGAGAGTTGTTATAGTTGAATAACAACTCTCACTTTTGAGGTTTAGAAAATGCATTCCCCTCTCGCTCAGGCGACTCTCGGGTGAGGCTCTTTAGCCTGTGGTTGATCGGATCCCAGATAAGCTGCCGACGTGGAAAGCTTCCATGATGCCCAAGGCAGGTCGCCTCGCGCTTGTCATATCGGTGCCTGCCGCGATCCCGTCACACCAGCTCATAGTGCTAAGCCTTAACAAAAAGCACTTAAGCTGGTTAACAAGATACTATGCAGGTTCCTTTGGGTAGGTAGGGCGAACGCCATCGGCAGCCACTGCCACATCAACTGGTCCAAAGTGTGTCTCCCATTGCGGTATATAGGATTGGGGATCCTAGAACTGGCACGCACGTCCATCAGCCTCAGGGTGCGCTGGGTGTGGAGGATGCGCACTAACCCCTTGCGACCTTGGCGAGGGCTCGACATGCAATTCTCTGAGGAGGAACGGGGGATCTTCGACGCATCCACCTATATGGTAGTTGGTGATGCGGCCTCTGATACGTCCAAGACGTATCTATATTTTTGATTGTTTCATGCTACTTTTATACTTCTAGCACTTGTTTTTATATTATGTTTATTATTTATTTGAACTAACCTATTAATAGTTGTAAAAGTGCACAATGTTCTTGTTTTACACTTTGGTGTGTAGGAATTATCAAGAATACAAGAGGAAACCTTGTTGGAATCGAATTGGGACTTTCCTCAAATCTGTCTGAAAACTATTGTCGACGATGGACCCGTTTCGGCCCGAAGATGACGTCAAATGGAAAAAGTCTAGTCGCGAAAGTTGCAGGGAATTTTCTGCCGAACGATCTGGACTTAAAATTCGGCCCAATCGGAGTCCGGACGCTCCAGATATCGCCGTCCCACTGCAACCCTAGATGGGATGACGGGAATCCGAAAAGCTATATAAAGGAAGGAAACCTAGGTCGTGGCCAACACCCATACTCACGAATTTCCAGCCACCAAAGCCACTTTTTGCCTCCCCAAGGACCTAATCTCCATGGGAAAGGGCTCCCAAGAAGCCATGAAGGAAGGAGGCTAAGGGGCGGCGCTCCCCCTCCATGCCGGCGGCGCGCAGGAGGAGTCCCTGCGCCACCGCCGGCGCCGCCGCCGCCCTGCGCCACAGCGCTGCCTCTCCGCCATCTTCACCGCCATCTCCATCACCAACTCTTTCTTGTATACAGTGGTTCATCCTCCCACAAACCTTCGTACCGCTCTATGTAAACATGGTGTTTGATGCTATAAGTTATTATCCTATGATCTATGTTATGTTTGCGTAGTTTATTTGTTCTTAGATTGAATGGTTGAATGTCTTTGGTTCATTAGAGTTGTAAGTTGATATGGTACTGTCCTTTGGTGTCCATTATATTTGTGCGCGCATGGATCAACACTCTAGGGTTAGTAGTATGTGCAAAGGAAGGGGTAGGCCTGCCGGAGTGACAGAAACCTGAGGACTCGAACCGGTGAGTTACACGTATGGGAGTAAGAGGACCATGAACTTAAGGCTATGGTTGGGGAAATCTTAATGCATTGTTAGTATTTGCGGATGCCTACTAACAATCCAATCATATAGTACTTATAATCCCAAGTAGTGGAGTGCATGTATATTTAGCCTCTCCCACATAGAAAACTGCATCGAAGACAATGAACCCGATATCTTCACTAATTAATATTGGACAATGCCATCACAATTACCACCACTTTTCCACACTCATGGTACTGTTAGTTTATGGTTACTTAGTGTATTTTATTGCTGCTGCACTAACATTTACTTTCTTGTTATTTATTATCTCGCAAAGCTATCTCTCATACCCGTATTGTTACTCTAATATTATTTCCTAGATAAAGTAAACGTTTAGTGTGCGTATAGTTGTATCAGTGGTTGATAGAACTTGAGAGAATACTTATCCTACCTTTAGCTCCTCGTTGGGTTCGACACTCTAACTTATCGAAAAGGCTACACGCGATCCCCTATACTTGTGGGTTATCAGCCTCCCACACACGGCGTGGTGCCCATTGTGCGACCAGTCGGAGGAGACTATGGTGCACATCCTTACCGGATGCTCCTTCTCGCGGACGGTCTGGCACGAGGTACTGTCATGGATTCGATCCACCTTAGGGCCTCCTATTGTTGAGGGTGTCTTCGTAGATTGGTGGGCGCTGACATTGCACGCCACCCCTCGCCTACTGTGCAAGGGCAGTTCATCGTTGATCATGCTCATGGCGTGGTGGATCTGCAAGCACCGGAACGCAACGGTCTTCAACAATGTGCGTCCCCCGGAGATCAAGGCCAAGGTGCGAGTGTGGCAGCCCAGGTCTTCTTCAACTTCTCCCCTAGACTAGGTTTTGGGTCAAGGTGTATGGTGGGGTGTTGCTCCTTTTGGACTTGTACATAAAACCTTCTTTTCAATCAATGTATCATAACGCAAGGCTTCTGCGTTTTCACAAAAAAATATTGCGCATTTATGGGATTTATATTATTTAAGCATAACGTGAATAAAAAAATGACAGGCAAAAATGACTAATTTGTACCGTGAATGGTCGTACACACCACGACACCAAATAATAGTGCTGGGCTAGCACACATACACGCCGCCATTGACTTATGTTGGCACAAATTCTAATTGCTGCGACAAAGATGTTACCGTTGATAGCTAACCGCCAAGTTACCAAAATCGCCGTCGATATGCTTTCAACGGCTCCTTTTATCTGGCAGTAGAACACGTTTTAGCCTCTTTTTTTCTTCAAGAACATGCAAGACATGCATGTCATGACATTAAGATTGGAAAGGAGTTGTTACAACATCTCACACCGCAACACCACCACTTCCGCTAGACTAAAACACACACTGAGACTACTCCTCCCGTCTGTCTGTAGTTTGTGTGGCCAAACGCCACATCTGCAACTCCTCTCTAATTCTATTACAAATTCTATCTTCTGTCTCAAATTTTCCTTCGAAGTGTCGACTATTTCTTTCTAACCAGCGGATCCTACAACAAGCAATTGCAGTAGTGGTCAAGGATTTCCTTCGCTGCTTCGGTTGACATCGGCTTAACTGACACCACCAAGGCGTGAGATGACTGTTTTGCTGCGGTGTGTACTGACCTAGTCCCATTTCTGTCAGTATCCGAAACCAGATTGCTCTAACATGGGGACATTGGACCATCAGGTGATCGATTGTTTCTGGGAGTTGATCACAGTACAAGCAGCGCGTTGGACCTTGAAGACCTTTTGCATTCAATCTAGCACCTGTCCAACAACGATTCCGGACCGCAAGCCACATGAATAGCTTATGTTTCAATGGAGCCCCACTACCCCAGATCAACTCTGCATAGTCAGCATCAACCGTACCCAAACAAAAACCTTGATAGGTAGATCTTGCCGAGTACATCCCATTTGCTGTTAGCAGCCATCGAAACTGATCCGGTTCCTCTGATAACACCGGAGCCGCTTGTATGGCTTGCCAAAGTCTGACAAACTGCACAATGGCTGGAACCGAGAGCGTGCCCTTGATGTTCTTGATCCAATTGTCGTTCTCCAGAGCTTGATTCACTGTCATCCGCAAGGCCTTCTGTGGGGCTACAAAGGGAATTAGATCTGGTGCAATCTCCTTGGCGCTCTTTCCATTAATCCAACGATCTCTCCAAAAAATCGTCAGCCGGCCATCTCCAACTGAACATTCAGTTGCTGCCACAAAACATAGCTTCGGCCTTAGCAGATAGCTTGAAATTTAACCCATTCCAAGCACGCAAGGGGCCGACTTTTTCCATCCAGTACCATCTGATCCGTAGTGCATCATTCAGCATTTGCAGGTTGTGGAGCCCCAGCCCTCCCTGCAACTTCGGTTTACAGACCTGATCCCAGGCAACTATGCAGTGTCCTCCTCTAGCATCTTCCGAGCCTTTCCAAAAGAACCGCCGGCAGATCTTGTTTATTGTCTGGATTACCCATGGGGGAAAGTCAAGCGACAACATATGGTATATGGAGATTATCATTAACACCGAGGCAACTAGTACCATGCACCCTCCCTCTGTGAGCAAAGCAGTACGCCAAGTTGAGAGACGACGGGCCAGCTCATCCAACAACGGTTGCCAGTCTATCTTCCTCAGATTTTTCGGTGACAGCGGGAGCCCCAAGTACTTACAAGGAAACTGAGCTAACTGACATGGAAAAGCCGGCAAAATTTCCGTGATACTCTCCTCACTGCATTTGATTGGCATGATAGCGCTCTTAGCCATGTTGGTCACTAAACCTGATGCATCCCCAAAGCATCTCAGCAATGCATTTGCCGCTGCTAACTCCTCTTCACACGGCCTAATAAACATGGCAACATCATCCACATAAATCGATAGGCGATGACAAATGCCCCATCGGCAGAGAGGTTCAAACACCCCAGCCTCCTCCGCTTTGCTGAAAACCGCCGTCAACACATCCATGATCAGAAAGAAGAACTGCGGTGACGCCGGGTCACCCTGCCATAGTCCCCTAGCATGGAAAATTTGCTCCCCTGGGAAGCCATTTACTAGTATTCTTGTGTTAGCCGTAGCCAGCATGAGAACCACCCATGAACAAAATCTTGGGCCAAATCCTCTTCTCCGAGGCACTTCCAGCAGGAATGGCCATGACAACGAGTCAAAAGTCCGTGCAATGTCAAGTTTCAGGAACAAAGCAGGCGTATTCCGGCAAAAGAAAGTTTTAAGGGATTGGCTAACCAACATGAAGTTATCCTGTATAGTACGCCCTCGGATGTAAGCACTTTGGTTTGCAGCAACCAGATCTTGTAGCTTGGGTGCCAACCGCAGAGCTAAAGCCTTGGAAAAGATTTTTGCCACACTATGTAATAGGCTAATTGGCCTGAAATCCGTAATATCCGCAGCTCCTTCTTTCTTGGGCAGGAGAGTGATAAAGGCACTGTTCAATGACCGAAAACTTCGACCGTCTTGCTTAGTTAGGTGCTCAATTACCCGCATGAAGTCATCTTTTATTATAGCCCAGCAAGACTGATAAAACCGCAATGAGAATCCATCAGCCCCGGTGACTTATCCGGCGTAGGTCCTTGATAGCATCCCAAATCTCTTTTTCTGAAAAGTCCAACTCAAGGCCTGAAAGATCCACAGCAGGGAACGCAAGATTCCATAAATTCAACGCAGCCGGCCGCTCTTGAGGTGTCCCAATAAGCTGCTGGAAGAAATCAGTGCTCAGCGCATTCATATCATTCTGCGTGGTCGCCTCCACATCGCCTCTCCGCAATTTAAAAAGATGGTCTTCCTTCGGCGAGCACTTGCATGCACGTGAAAGTACTGTGTATTCGCATCTCCCTCTTGCAGCCAGAGGAGACGCGATCGTTGCCTTGACATTACCTCTTGGCGTGATGTTTAGGCATGTACCTCATATATAAACACGATGTAACGCCTAGGTCCTTGTAGTGTTTTTTTTTTTTGAAACAACCGTATCTGGATTAATAAGCAACAGAGTACACCAGATACATCCAGAGACAGTCCAGCTGTCCCCCTTTACAGAAAACACCCCAAGGAAAAAGAAAAACACGCACACGCCCCTGGGAGCTTCTGCATCTCCAATTCCGTCGCCGTCCTTGACCTCGCCGTCGCAGCACCAGAGGAAGACGAAAAGGAACAAGGAGGCCGCTGAGTCACCTGCACAAGCCGATTGGGAACTCAATCCCGTTGAAGTCACCGCAATAGCCACTCGCCGCTGATGGCAAGATCTTGGCGTCGAAGATGGAGCATCGGCGGGGGGCACCGCCCGACCTGAGCAGGCTGTCGAGCCGGCTTCGCCACCGAAGGCCAACCTCACAGCTCGCAAGAACACCACGAAAGGGGAACATGAAAAAGCTGCAGGAAGCAGCAAGACCCACTTCACCGATGCAGAGGAAAAACAACAGCTCCTCTTCCGCTCCTCGCCACCATGGCCGGCCAGGGGAAGATTCCACCGCCGCATCCCTCGATCCGCAGAGCAGGCGATACGGCCTGCGATTTTATTGAAACGGCCTTGGCCATCTTCATCCCTGCAAGAGATCCACCATAGATCCGCCGTGCAGAGGGGAGATGGCCTGGCTCCAGCGTCACTGCGAGTCGCCAGAGGCCAGCCGACGAGGAAGAAGAAGAAGAACAAACTGGCATCCGCCACGAACACACCAAAAGCATGAACAAGGCAGGATCTACCCCTAATCCTACTATCTACAACCCGCGCTACGCATCCTCGTCCGCGCCGGCCGGCAGCGCCGCCGGAGAGGAGAGGGGAGCGAGCCGGGGGCGAGATTTGGGAACGAAGGTCGACCCTCAAAGCAGGAGAGGGAGAGGAGAGGGAAAGGAGAGGAAAGAACACCCCTTGTAGTGGCTTTGATATAAGCTAATGACAGTGAACAATCAGGAGCCAAGGGGTAGCTAAGTTGGCCAAACACCTCGAATTCTTTTCTGGGATGAGCAATTTCGAACTAACAACAGGAGGTTACCTTCAGTAGGGTGACTGCGTTGTGCCATGACGACATCCACATGGAAAATGAACAAAACAAGCACGAATGCTGTATACATGAATCCTCCAAAGGTGGCCATGTCTGCACAAGAGAATTAGCAGCAATTTGGCGTCCCTGAGATCACAAACAAGCAAAGAAACAAGTGCTTAGGAGTTAAGACCATTTGAAAGTTTGATACCTGCAAGCTGGAAGGTGCAAATGGAAAAGTAATAGAATCCGAAAGGGATCAAGAAACCAAGAAGCTATATGGTGAACAGAAGAAGGGGAAACGACAATGTGGAGTGAAATTTTCATCAATTTTTATGCAAGGAGAAAAACGTGAAGTGAACTCGCCACCGGGAGACAGAACATCGCGAAAAAAATGGCTTAACGAACAGCGGCTCCATTACGGAGGCACCAATCTTTGGATTCAATAAGATGCACAGGGGAGCAGCAGTGGTAGTTTTTTCTTTTTTTAGATAATGAGAAGCAGCGGGAGGAGATGAATTGAGCACCTCGGTGGCCGTAGACGAGTGAAGAACCCGGGCGCAGGCGGCGAGAAAAAGCGGGCGCGGAGCGGACACTCCCTTCCCGACGGCGGCTACTACCGCCGAGCAAAGGGTGGCCTACGCCATTTGTACTGTTTCGGGTGGCCCCGGCACGTACGGATGGCAAGCGGCAAGTGGGGAACGGGAAGAAGACTAGTAGCGCTAGTTTATTGGCGTGGCTTACTCTATTGGCAGGACGAAGTCGTCCGGCGCGGTTTCAACGAACTCAGATGGGTTTATAGGTAGTGAAAAAACACAAAACTATTCATATACGCAAGCTTTACCACAAAATAACTATGTTTCAAAATATTTTTGGAACTAACCTTTTTTTTGCATAGCTTCCTCAAGCGCTAATGCATTCCATCCGTGTAATTAAGCACTAACGACAAACGGTGACTCGATCTGCCCGGTTTAATCAACGGAAGCAGCGGGATTAACAAAAGGATGCTGCTGCTGTTAACATCAGGTACTATATTAGTTAACTAGCTAAGCCCGGTTAATCAACGGAAGCAGCGCGATTAACAAAAGGATGCCGCTGCTGTTAGCATCACTCTGCTCGCTTTAATCAACGGAAGCGACGCGATTAAGAAAAGGATGCTGCTGGTGTTAACATCATCAGGGACTAATTAAAGTAACTCGACTAAGCTAGTCGCGATCAAGTGTGCTAGCTACGGTGAATGGTGGTGACGAGGTAGATAGCTTAGCTAGTGGGTAGCCAGCACGGGACAACTTCTTCTTTTGGTAGCATTCGAGGTGTCGTCGATCATCGCCGCTTTCACAGCTGAAGAAAGGTGGAGCTTGTGGCTGGGTTTAGAGCCATCTGTTGCCTGCTGATTGGTCACCTCGGTGCTAAAACTAGCCAGAGTATTTTAGATGACTAGTGGCACCTGTACGTGTTTGGAGGAATACTGAATTCTCGGAAGCCAGATTACGTATGCACAACATGTTGAGTGCATGTGACACATGGAGTTGAGGAATTGGCCATGGCCCATGAGAGATTGGGAGTACTATATAACTTAACAAGACATTTAGATAATTCTCATTGGAGTACGTAGTGCCGTAGGCAGGACTTGCTGCGTGCAACACATGGTGTAGAAGAATTGGCGATGGAGGTTTTACTGACAACTAATATTTGTTTGACGGATTAGAAACTATATCATGTGCGGTTGAGTCAATTGTTCGTGTGGAGCACAAACAAGACTAGCGTGATTTTGATCTTCAACCGATAATCCAGACTATACTCCTTCATGCAATCTAGACTATCCTCCTTCATGTAATCTAGATTATCCTCCTTCACACGTGGCATATAGTATACATCCAATCTAGACTATATGGCTCTTATGCGCCATCTCTATAAATACATTTGATTTATCTAGGAACATTCAAATGGTAAGATATACAGATGTCACATATGAACTATGGAGTACAATAATTCAGGTAGAAGCCAATTAAACTACCACATGCTAGGGTTTAAAGGAGAAATAGACTCAATTCAGTGGTTGGTCGAGAATATTTAGGGATGAGTACTGAATTCTCGGAAGCTAGATTACGTATGCACAACATGTTGAGTGCATGCGACACATGAAGTTGAGGAATTGGCCATGGCCCATGGGAGATTCGGAGTACTACATAATTTAACAAGACATTTAGATAATTCTCATTGGAGTACGTAGTGCCGTAGGCAGGACTTGCTGCGTGCAACACATGGTGTAGAAGAATTGGCTATGGAGGTTTTACTGACAACTAATATTTGTTTGACGGATTAGAAACTATATCATGTGCGGTTGAGTCAATTGTTCGTGTGGAGCACAAACAAGACTAGCGTGATTTTGATCTTCAACCGATAATCTAGACTATCCTCCTTCATGCAATCTAGACTATCCTCCTTCACACGTGGCATATAGTATACATCCAATCTAGACTATATGGCTCTTATGCGCCACCTCTATAAATACATTTGATTTATCTAGAAACATTCAAATGGTAAGATATACAGATGTCACATATGAACTATGGAGTACAATAATTCAGGTAGAACCCAATTAAACAACCACATGCTAGGGTTTAAAGGAGAAATAGGCTCAATTCAATGGTTGGTCGAGAATATTTAGGGACGAGTACGGAATTCTCGGAAGCCAGATTACGTATGCACAACATGTTGAGTGCATGCGACACATGGAGTTGAGGAATTGGCCATGGCCCATGGGAGATTGGGAGTACTACATAATTTAACAAGACATTTAGATAATTCTCATTGGAGTACGTAGTGTCGTAGGCAGGACTTGCTGCGTGCAACACATGGTGTAGAAGAATTGGCTATGGAGGTTTTACTGACAACTAATATTTGTTCGACGGATTAGAAACTATATCATGTGCGGTTGAGTCAATTGTTCATGTGGAGCACAAACAAAACTAGCGTGATTTTGATCTTCAACCGATAATCTAGACTATCCTCCTTCATGCAATCTAGACTATCCTCCTTCATGTAATCTAGACTATCCTCCTTCACACGTGGCATATAGTATACATCCAATCTAGACTATATGACTCTTATGCGCCACCCCTATAAATACATTTGATTTATCTAGGAACATTCAAATGGTAAGATATACAGATGTCACATATGAACTATGGAGTACAATAATTCAGGTAGAACCCAATTAAACTACCATATGCTAGGGTTTAAAGGAGAAATAGGCTCAATTCAGTGGTTGGTCGAGAATATTTAGGGATGAGTACTGAATTCTCGGAAGCCAGATTACGTATTCACAACATGTTGAGTGCATGCGACACATGGAGTTGAGGAATTGGCCATGGCCCATAGGAGATTGGGAGTACTACATAATTTAACAAGACATTTAGATAATTCTCTTTGGAGCACGTAGTGCCGTAGGCAGGACTTGCTGCGTGCAACACATGGTGTAGAAGAATTGGCTATGGAGGTTTTACGGACAACTAATATTTGTTCGACGGATTAGAAACTATATCATGTGCGGTTGAGTCAATTGTTCGTGTGGAGCACAAACAAGACTAGCGTGATTTTGATCTTCAACCGATAATCTAGACTATCCTCCTTCATGCAATCTAGACTGTCCTCCTTCGCACGTGGCATATAGTATACATCCAATCTAGACTATATGGCTCTTATGCGCCACCTCTATAAATATATTTGATTTATCTAGGAACATTCAAATGGTAAGATATACAGATGTCACATATGAACTATGGAGTACAATAATTCAGGTAGAACCTAATTAAACTACCACATGCTAGGGTTTAAAGGACAAATAGGCTCAATTCAGTGGTTGGTCGAGAATATTTAGGGATGAGTACTGAATTCTCGGAAGCCAGATTATGTATGCACAACATGTTGAGTGCATGCGACACATGGAGTTGAGGAATTGGCCATGGCCCATGGGAGATTGGGAGTACTACATAATTTAACAAGACATTTAGATAATTCTCATTGGAGTACGTAGTGCCATAGGCAGGACTTGCTGCGTGCAACACATGGTGTAGAAGAATTGGCTATGGAGGTTTTACTGACAACTAATATTTGTTCGACGGATTAGAAACAATATCATGTGCGGTTGAGTCAATTGTTCGTGTGGAGCACAAACAAGACTAGCGTGGTTTTGATCTTCAACCGATAATCTAGACTATCCTCCTTCATGCAATCTAGACTATCCTCCTTCATGTAATCTAGACTATCCTCCTTCACACGTGGCATATAGTATACATCCAATCTAGACTATATGGCTCTTATGCGCCACCTCTATAAATACATTTGATTTATCTAGGAACATTCAAATGGTAAGATATACAGATGTCACATATGAACCATGGAGTACAATAATTCAGGTAGAACCCAATTAAACTACCACATGCTAGGGTTTAAAGGAGAAATAGGCTCAATTCAGTGGTTGGTCGAGAATATTTAGGGATGAGTACTGAATTCTCGGAAGCCAGATTACGTATGCACAACATGTTGAGTGCATGCGACACATGGAGTTGAGGAATTGGCCACGGCCCTTGGGAGATTGGGACTACTACATAATTTAACAAGACATTTAGATAATTCTCATTGGAGTACGTAGTGCCGTAGGCAGGACTTGCTGCATGCAACACATGGTGTAGAAGAATTGGCTGTGGAGGTTTTACTGACAACTAATATTTGTTTGACGGATTAGAAACTATATCATGTGCGGTTGATTCAATTGTTCGTGTGGAGCACAAACAAGACTAGCGTGATTTTGATCTTCAACCGATAATCTAGACTATCCTCCTTCATGCAATCTAGACTATCCTCCTTCATGTAATCTAGACTATCCTCCTTCACACGTGGCATATAGTATACATCCAATCTAGACTATATGGCTCTTATGCGCCACCTCTATAAATACATCTGTTTATCTAGGAACGTTCAAATGGTAAGATATACTGATGTCACATATGAACTATGGAGTACAATAATTCAGGTAGAACCCAATTAAAGTACCACATGCTAGGGTTTAAAGGAGAAATAGGCTCAATTCAGGGGTTGGTCGAGAATATTTATGGATGAGTACTGAATTCTCGGAAGCCAGAGTACGTATGCACAACATGTTGAGTGCATGCGACACATGGAGTTGAGTAATTGGCCATGGCCCATGGGAGATTGGGAGTACTACATAATTTAACAAGACATTTAGATAATTCTCATTGGAGTACGTAGTGCCATAGGCAGGACTTGCTACGTGCAACACATGGTGTAGAAGAATTGGCTATGGAGGTTTTACTGACAACTAATATTTGTTTGACGGATTAGAAACTATATCATGTGTGGTTGAGTCAATTGTTCGTGTGGAGCACAAACAAGACTAGCGTGATTTTGATCTTCAACCGATAGTCTAGACTATCCTCCTTCATGCAATCTAGACTATCCTCCTTCATGTAATCTAGACTATCCTCCTTCACACGTGGCATATAGTATACATCCAATCTAGACTATATGGCTCTTATGCGCCACCTCTATAAATACATTTGATTCATCTAGGAACATTCAAATGGTAAGATATACAGATGTCACATATGAACTATGGAGTACAATAATTCAGGTAGAACCAAATTAAACTACCACATGCTAGGGTTTAAAGGAGAAATAGGCTCAATTCAGTGGTTGGTCGAGAATATTTAGGGATGAGTACTGAATTCTCGGATGCCAGATTACGTATGCACAACATGTTGAGTGCATGCGACACATGGAGTTGAGGAATTGGCCATGGCCCATGGGAGATTGGGAGTACTACGTAATTTAACAAGACATTTAGATAATTCTCATTGGAGTATGTAGTGCCGTAGGCAGGACTTGCTGCGTGCAACACATGGTGTAAAAGAATTGGCTATGGAGGTTTTACTGACAACTAATATTTGTTCGACGGATTAGAAACTATATCATGTGCGGTTGAGTCAATTGTTCGTGTGGAGCACAAACAAGACTAGCGTGATTTTGATCTTCAACCGATAATCTAGACTATCCTCCTTCATGCAATCTAGACTATCCTCCTTCATGTAACTAGACTATGCTCCTTCACACGTGGCATATAGTATACATCCAATCTAGACTATATGGCTCTTATACGTCACCTCTATAAATACATTTGATTTATCTAGGAACATTCAAATGGTAAGACATACAGATGTCACATATGAACTATGGAGTAGAATAATTCAGATAGAACCCAATTAAACTACCACATGCTAGGGTTTAAAGGAGAAATAGGCTCAATTCAGTGGTTGGTCGAGAATATTTAGGGATGAGTACTGTATTCTCGGAAGCTAGATTACGTATGCACAACATGTTGAGTGCACGACACATGGAGTTGAGGAATTGGCCATGGCCCATGGGAGATTGGGAGTACTACATAATTTAACAAGACATTTAGATAATTCTCATTGGAGTACGTAGTGCCGTAGGCAGGACTTGCTGCGTGCAACACATGGTGTAGAAGAATTGGCTATGGAGGTTTTATTGACAACTAATATTTGTTTGACGGATTAGAAACTATATCATGTGCGGTTGAGTCAATTGTTCGTGTGGAGCACAAACAAGACTAGCGTGATTTTGATCTTCAATCGATAATCTAGACTATCCTCCTTCATGCAATCTAGACTATCCTCCTTCATGTAATCTAGACTATCCTCCTTCACACGTGGCATATAGTATACATCCAATCTAGACTATATGGCTCTTATGCGCCACCTCTATAAATACATTTGATTTATCTAGGAACATTCAAATGGTAAGATATACAGATGTCACATATGAACTATGGGGTACAATAATTCAGGTGGAACCCAATTAAACTACCACATGGTAGGGTTCAGAAGAGAAATTGGCTAAAGATTCAGTGGTTGGTAAAAAATGTTTAGGGATGAGTATCTGAAGTTGCCAAAATATCGGTCAATGTAAAGCATATGAGTCCATGGGATAATAAAGTACAAAGTTCACACTTGATACATATTGAATACTTAAGTTTTTCGAAATGATTGGTAAAAGATTGCAATATATATTTTGTCTTATTTTATATAGGTCGAGTTGGCGATTCAGTAGAATTTTTAGTTGTTTAGTTTTATATCATACACTAATATACACATCATGCTCACGCTGAAGCTACAACTCCCGGCGATAGACGCTTGGGTCACAGTCGGTTGCAATGTCTTAATGGTAAGCATGAATCATAGTGTAATTGTTAATTGGTCTACTATATCTATTATGTGTCCAGATGCTATGATAAATTATATGGGATGAATTAGAATCATCTTGATAGAGATAACATGTATTTTCTATGTATTATCAATAGGTTCAGCTGTAACAAGTCAAACACTCGTATTCATAGATATCTATCAGTTGAGCCACATGAGATTGTAAGTGAGCATGAAAAATTTCTTGATAAAAAAACTCACAATATAACATAAATGTTTTATGAAAGAAAATTTGATGTCGACATCTATAATTTGTAAAGAGGTTCAACTCATACAAAGTACAAAATTCTTGATTAAAAACATTCTATTATATATTTCTCTTATTTATCTCATGATTTATAAAATCAATATAGTTGTCACAGTAACATAGTCACTCCTAGAATTAATCCAAGCCACATTTTTGTATTTAAAGAAAATACATGATAAAAGAAAATAAATAAAATAACTAAAGTTATTCACTTTGTAAAGAAAGAATATTTTTTTCTAAAAAAATCAGAGGAAAAAGTATTAAACATTATATATTTGGAAGAAACTTATGACTTTTGTCTTTGTGCATGCGGCCTTTTCTTTGTTGTTGGCTCCTCCTACCAGCAAATTATTCGTATTTCGTAACTAATAGAGGTGCATATCTTCTATCTGGTTGTTTATGGATGTTTGAGTCATACAGCTAGGCGGATATTTTCCCCAAAATAGAGGGAAAACTGATACCTGATGTGGGTTTGACTGCATTATTGTTCTTCCTCGGTTCCAAGGTGTGGATGTCGGCACACTTGGTAGATCCATGCCTAACAAGTAACTATGTTGACTCGCCTCTCTTTCTGAAAGAAAATATGCGATAGATGTTTCTATAGCACCGAGGAGGTAACATGTCTACAACTAGTGGTGCACCTAAGATTGAAGAAACCAATGAAATTCAAAAATATTATAAACATGTACACAATATGTATCCAGCATGTCACAATTTTTTAAGAGTGAATTCCACATTTTACCGCTTTTCTGTGCATTTGTACACATTACCCCATTTAGTGAAATTTTATATGAATATGCCATATAAGAACCTTTTAACCCGGTTCAAACAAATTTTAGCATTTCCCCGTTCTATTAGATAGCCAACAAAAACTTTTTGAAATGCTTCACTAATACTTGTGTTTCACTCCCTATTTCTTTGTTTGACTTTGTGTGCTTTGTTGTTTGTGTTTGTTAACACCTAATAGTAACCTTGTGAGCACAACCTACTTAAACCCTACCCCTTGCGATCAAGTCATGACAAGAGAACTCACCACCTTCATCTACCACCTTATTTTGGGCAAACACTTTTAAAGATGTTTTGGTTTTAGCAACAACCCAAAGGCCAAGTTCTTGAGAAAAACAAAAGGTATTTTCCTAAAATATTTATGAAAAGTATCATGGAGGTAATCACCTCCTACCTATTTTCAACCAAGTTACTTTTGCAAGTGTTTCAAAAACCCCATCATACTTCCTCTTTTGCAAAGACTATGAGTGGGGACTATACTACCCCTATACTTTACCCTATCTGTATTCTTTTTTAAAGTATCAAGAATTGAGTTGAACTACTTTTCAAATCATATTGTCATGATCTTGCTTGATCACCAACTCACAAAAACACTTGGAAAATTGGTTTGTAAACACAATTGTTTGAGTGAACTTGTTGTCAGGTTGTGACTTGCTAGAGGTGTGATCATTTCCTATGTTTATCTTGGAATGATTATACTTGTTTGTTTGTGAGAGTGTGTGGAGCTAAATAATTTGAAACCTACAAATAACAGGACTATATAAAAAGGATCAGATTCAAATCCTATCTCAAGATATCTTCCTAGCTATTAAAATCTTCCAACTTTGGGGACATGCCATTGTGGCAAATCTTGCTCTTCTCATCAATGCACCATCATGGATCTCATATTCCATATCTATACTTTCCATCCAAGCTATGAAAGTGTATTACGATACTCCCCAACATCTTATTTCAAAGCCCTTTTGATGGCATTCCAAATTAGTGGCTATATCCCTCTTATCTTGGCAACCTTTCTAAAACCACTCCTTATTCTTATTGAGCTCAACCAAAATTTCCTTGCCCATCCTCATGACTTATATTTCACATCTACTATGGCCAATGTTCTTGCCTTGGCCATTAAACCCCTTTCCTCTCCAAATATTGGTGCCTATTAAAAAAGCCTCCTGTTTTCCTTGTTTTCACAAGAAATCTCAAATATTTTTCAAAGGAGTTATTTATTAAAAATCACTTCTGTGATCCATATTATATAACCTCTCATCTCAATTCAAAAATATTTGTTTTGGGAGCATTTTCTTATTTATTATAATTTATTTTCCAAAAGGCCAGGAATGGATTTTAAAATATTTTGTGAATAAAAGTATTTCCAAAATTCTTAGCAAAATTACCCAACATTCCTATGGTCTTATGTGAGCCCTTTATCCAAAAATATTTGCAAATATTAATTCAAAATCTTGAAGAACCTTGAAAAAACCTTATCTGGACCTATCTTCTTTTCTGTTAAAAGATACCATATCTTGAGCCTCACCAAATCTTTAACATTGGTGAAACTGGAAATGCATCAACATGAATCTCTTCTACTCTACCTTGTATATCTATGAAAACAAAGATTGCTTCATTTGGAGTTTGTGTTCTTATTTATCCATGATGCTTTTGTGTGCTAGTCAAAGTAGTGACCATAACTCTATTATTGATTGGCCTTTTGGCATTTTTGTTTTAACACTCAGACTTAATACTTTTGGAAATGAACCCCCACCTCATTCATCCTTGACATCTTGTCTAGCATCCTAATGTTTTGTTTGAGTTTTTCAGGCTTTAAACATTCTTATTCCATGATGGTTTTGTTGCCACCAAAATAACAGTTTTCTGAACCTGTTATTTTATTCTCTATTTGTCTTCTTGCAAAACCATCCCAACTTCCTTCTTCATTAGTGTATTTGTGACCATTGTGTTAACCAAAGATAGTACTTCACCACCCCACTGGTTTGGGCCTCGTTTTGGCAGTTAACCATCTTGTTCTTGTGTTGTTTTGAAGCCACCAAAATAAACAGAGCACTAATCACTCCCTAGATCCTCCTCTGCCCAAATCTCGAACCAAATCATGCACCACCCCTCCCACCAGTGCTGGGACGAGTATAGGAGCCTACCCCTCTCCCTAGGTCCACTCATCACTCTCTATTGCTAGCCCTAGCTCTCTCTCTCTTCTCTCTTCCTTAAAACCGAAGGAAAACAAAGAGGGGGCAACCTGTCGATTTCTCTGCCCTTGCCGACCACGGCCACCACTTGACACTCCCCACCGTCCCTCTTGCCCAACCCCAGCGCCTCTCTCCCTCTCTCTTTTCCCTTAATGGCCGAAAAAGCCCTCCATGACCACCTCCTCGGTTAAATGCAACCACCCCACCCCAGCCATTCATTTCACCTCCATTCTGCCCCACTCCAACCCCTCTCTCACTCCCCTGACTTGCGCTCGAGCTAATCCCCTCTGCTGCCAAGGAGAACGAGATTTTCTCTCGGTGACCGGCGGTGAAGAACGGCTCTCGCCGGCGACTCGAGCCTCCTTTCTTCTCCATTCTTGACTCTGCGAGCTCACCATGGCAAGATATATCTCACCCACCCCTCCTTTTCTCCCCAGGGTTCCTGTATTCGCCGCCGCCATTGACGGCCCAAAGAAGCTGCACTCGACGCCGCCGTCGACCTGGAGCGCGTCGGCAAGTTCTGCAACTACCTATCGACTTCCTCGACCCTCTGCATCACCCTCGACCCCTCTCCATCATCCTTCGTGATCCCTAGGTGAGCCATGCGAGCACGACCGCCATTGTTGACCTCTGTCCGTGTTGGATGCGTCTCAGTGAGGGAGAAGAACAGCACCCGTCGATTCCTAGATCAACGGCTCACGTTTGAACATCCCAGATCTAATCCAGGCCCTTAGATCTGAATCTGAGGGTGACTTACCCTTTCACTTACGCGCGCAACGCATGGGCCGGCCCAGCACTGTTCCGGCCGTGGCTGGACCAGATCTGGCCGTGTAGTCTTTTTCTGTTAAAACTTTTCTGTTTTATAAAATCTTGTTAGATCTGCTCTAGGTTTTAATTCACCATTTAATCCGCGAGCATGAAAATTGAGTGATTCAAATTTTTTAATGTTACTATGTGTTTTCTTAAACGTGCAGAACTGGTTACATGAAAAAATATATTTTTAAGTGTTGTCTAGATTAAATCTTGTAAAAAGTTTCTTTTCACTAAATCATTAATATCTAGAGTTCTATTTATCCAAATATTGCAAACTAAAATTCTTTGGATAGCCTGAGATGGCACCTATCTAGGGTGTTAGTATTGCATGCAAATGAAACTTAGAACAAAAGTTCTATTCATTTTTCTAAACACACATGAGAGGACTTTAGGGATTTTTGTAGAATTTCGTGTGGGGAATTTTGGAGCAAACCCAATTGTGTTAGTTTCTAATACTAACAGAGAACCCAAATCTAGCTTTGCATAATTGTTTGGTTAACAGAACATGTTATGTGTAAGATTTAGTAAAAATGCTGTTTTCTGCCTCTAATAAAAGGAAAAGATTTAAGTGCCTTTATTAGGAAAATGTTGTTTATGTTATTTGTTGCATGTTTAGGTGCTGTTACATGCTTGTTACTGTTGTTGGACTTGCTAATATTGTTAGTACTGTTAGTGGCTTGTGTTAGGTTTGAATGGAGTTAAGCATGTGTTGTTAAGTGGTGATTGAAAACCTTAACAATTGTTTAATTAGGTTTGTATTGTTTAATGAATTATATGAGCTAAATAACCACTTTCAACTACAAATATTAGCTACTGGTTGTTTAAGTTTATTAGTGATGCTTAGCCTTGCAAGTTAGTAGAATCCCTAAAAATTGCCTAATCACTACCTTAACCCCTTTTTGTAAAACAATAAGTAGTGTTGTGGTTGCCAAACATGTTTGTTAGATAATAGTCTTGTGCACCATGCTGGTTGCTTGTTAGTTGCTTGATATATTTTTGGTGTGTCTTGCTGTATGTTGATTGTGTTCTTTTTCCTTTTTGCGACGCTAGAAAATAACGCTATCGGAGTGACCATTGGAGATGATTTCTGAAGAAGGATGGGGATTTATTATTTTGATTCTAAGAGGAGAAGTCCAGGGACATATTGCTGAGCCAGGCAAGCCATCTCAAAAGATTGCGACCTTCATCTATTTTGTTTTTACCTGTTGCTATGCATATTTTATTTGCATTATATATATACCTATTATACACCCAGTTCTGGTATATACTCCAGACCGTAGCAAACTGTAGGAAAACCCTACCCATTCACCTATTACTAGTTCAAGAAAGATGGAAATTTTATAATGGGCACCCTTGTGTTGTTTTTTGGAAAAACAAAATGTTTTATGAAAACCCTCTTGGGAAGGTGGGTGATGACCCACAAGTATAGGGGGTGTATCGTAGTACTTTCGATAAATAAGAGTGTCGAACCCAACGAGGAGCAGAAGGTGCTGACAAGGAGTTTCGGTAAAGGTTTCACTGTAAATGCTAGCAGACAAGTTTTTAGGGGTTTTTGATATAGCAGGTAAATAAAATGCGAGTAAGTAAAAGACAGTAATAATAATTGCAGCGAGTGGCCCAATCCTTTTTAGAGCAAAGGACAAGCCGGTTGGTTTACTTATGATGACAAAATGTTCTTGAGGACACACGGGATTCTAGTCAAGTGCTTTCGCTTCACATAGTTGATTAATCTTCATTGTTTTGATAAGTGTTGTGTGGGTGAACCTATGCTAATGCACCGCCCTTACTTGGACTAATACATACTTGTGATTATACCTCTTGCAAGCATCCGCAGTTACAAGAAAGTAATTAAGATAAATCTAACCACAGCCTTAAACTCTGAGATCCTACGCTCCCTTGTGCACCGGTATACTAACGGGGGTTTAGGTTTCTGTCACTCCGGCAACCCCACAATTAGCAACCAAATACACAATGCATTCCTCTAGGCCCATAAAGGTGAAGTGTCATGTAGTCGACGTTCACACGACACCACTAGAAGAATAGCACCACAACTTAAATATCAAACCATTAAATATTACTCAACATAATTCCACTACTAACAGCGTGACTTCTCCCATGTCCTCAAGAACTAAACGAACTACTCACGAGACATCATATGGATCATGATCAGAGGTGATATAATGATGGATAACGATCTGAACATATACTTTAATTCACCGATAAAACTCAATAGCATCAACCACAAGGAGTAATTAACACCGGGAGAGTTTCCCCTATGAACTAAACAAAGTATAGCCCTAGATGTTACAGCGGAACGAGATGGTGCAGCGGTGATGGTGGTGATGGCGGTGGAGATGATGATGATGATGATCCCGATGAAGTCCAGCGCGATGACGATGAGGATGGCGATGATCTCCCCCCTCCGGGAGGAATTTCCCCGGCAGATTTCTCCCTGCCGGAGAGCTTTTTCTCTCTCTGTGTTTCCGCCTCGTGGAGGCGGCGGAATATTTTCTCACGGACTCCCCGTGTCTTAGGGTTTCTGGGGGATGAAGTACGCGAAGGGGGAGCGCCTGAGGTGGGCCAGGGGCACCACACCTGGCTAGGGCGCGGCCAAGGTGGGCCCCGCGCCCAGGGGTGGTGTGGGCCCCTCCTGGCCCATCTCAGCCTCCCCTTTTGGCTTAGTCCATCTTCTGATAAAATAGGAACATCTGTCTTCTCGGAAATATTTTTAGTGCTCCAGAAATATAGTGCCTTGACGTGCTTTTTCCAGCTGAAATCTGACTCCGGCAGTTAATTATCCAATGATCATCAAACATGCAAAATAAGACAAAATAACATAAGTAACTCCTCTTAATATGAAATATATCATTGAATAACAGTAAATTATGCTATAAAATAGTGATGCAAAATGGACGTATCAACCCCCCAAGCTTAGACCTCGCTTGTCCCCAAGCGAAAGCTGAGCTCAGTAAACTAGAACAAAAGTTTATGGAGTGAAGCGTCGATAATAAAGAATACGGACAAGAAGCATCAGTAATTACTAAACAACACAACTCATTTTAAACAGCAACTACTCTTCATATAACCTAACTTGAACATGAGTAGTGAAACAACCACAATAAAAATACACGAAGGAAATTATAGATTAGTAATGGCACACTTCATTCTTGGTCATAGAACAATAAGCAATCAATACTTATCTTTCGAAAGGAGTCTTTATATTAGAGCTTATATTGCAGAACTTCCACACTCAATTATCACACCTTCTTTACAGTCATTGATAACTTGCAAAGCTATATTCTTAGAGGCAAAAGTCTTTGTGCTAAGACAAGAAGGATAAAAGACATGATTGACAATATTAATGATATATATGGTTGAATCACAACAACTCAAATGCTTGCTCAAGGAAGAAGGAAATAGGTGTACTGACTCAACATGAAAAGTAAAAGAAAGGCCCTTCGCAGAGGGAAGCAGGGATTAAGTCATGTGCTAGAGCTTTTAAGTTTTTGAAATCATATAGAGAGCAAAAATTAAGTTTTGAGAGGTGTTTGTTAATTGTCAACGAATGGTAGCGGGTGAAAACAGTATTCTCCCTGTCAAACAGACTTTTAAGAGCGGCTCCCATGAAGGACGTTATTTCTACCAGCAAGGCAGATCATCCCTCTTTCTCTTTGGTTTACACACGCAGATATTTCACTGTTTGTCATGCTTACTGATAATCAGGGCAAAAGTGTGAAGAGAATTAAGCGTTAAAGTTGTAATTAATTGGGACTGGGCATCCCGTTGCCAGCTCTTTTTGCAAGTTATTGGATAAGCGGATGTATATGCCACTAGTCCAGGTGTAAAGTCTGTTTGACAAGTAGAATAAAGGATAACCACACTACTTCCTCATGAGCTAGTAAACATTGACACAAAAGGGAATAATAACATTTTGAATAATTTAAAGGTAGCACATGAAAAATTTACTTGGAGTGGCAAAGAAATACCACATATAGGTAGTTATGGTGGACACAAATGGCATGGGTTTGGCTCAAGGATTTGGATGCACGAGAAGCATTCCCTCTCAGTACGGTGGTTAAGGCTAGCAAGGTCATGTGCAAGCATAAAAGTTGGGGGATACACACAAATATATATAATAGAAGCAACCATGCTATCTTCCCTGTAAGCACAAATGTTTTAACTCAAAGAATACTAATCTTATTGGCTAGCAAGAAAGAAAGATAAAGGGATAATATTTTTGCATGTAATTCCCTCCTTCTACTTAAGTTTTCATGGTATTGTTGCTAATGACCAATACTAAGTTTGCCACAACTAATATAATTTACTTAATGTACCCAAAAGTGGCGTCAATACTAATGGCAAGATCAGCACATAAAGAAGATTGCAGGCTAAAATAAAATGTACCGAAAGTAAAGGTGGAACTTCTCATTAATATTCTGAACAAAGACACACTCAAACCAACGGATACATGGATAACTAAAGGATTGACACTCCACATCGCAAACCATCTTATAAGATAACTTCTCTACTCATGATATGACCACGAAATTATAAAAACGAAAGGATAAAGATGATACTGGGCACTCCCCCAAGCTTGGAACAAGCCAAGGGAGTGCCATTACCCCTTGACGATTTAGGCTTGATCTCTTGGTGGTGACGGTGGTACCACGGCAATCGGGGTTAGGAAACGTTCGAGCATCCGGCGGAGCCTGTTATTCTCATCTTGAAGTATTTCCACCTCAGCTCTCAGGATACGAAATTGGTCACAAAACTCGTTCGTGGTTCGGAGAGCTTCAGCAGCTGCAGGGGAAAACCGCAAATCTGGAATTGGTGGGGTGACTCCCTGCACATTATGAGAAAAAGCACGTTGAGGATTAATTGATCCCACAAAGGTGGAGTTGCTCGGCCTTGATTCTCCTTGTTGGCGAGGCTGGCCAGCTTGCACCTCCTCTCTGATGCTTCGATCCATGTCAGCTCTCCTAGCAGCAATCTCCTCCTCCGTCGCCCAACCGACGAAGGTTCCCTCTTCCACATCGCGTTCGAGTTCACGTCGGCGCCTTGCTGCATACTTCTCACCGTACACTCCTCGCGACGCCATGTAGGGACTTGAAATTCCTGTCAGAACAGCTTGAAAACGAAACACGGCGAAAACACGATATACGGACCTCGAGAGATCCGGGTGATATATAGCAAAAAGTTTTACAACAAAAGGAAGGTACAGGACGAAACGGGGTCGGAGACGGGCTCCGAGGTGCCCACACGCACCCACGGCGCGGCCAGGGTGGGGCCCG
Source organism: Poa pratensis (assembly GCA_947311845.1). Taxonomy (NCBI): domain Eukaryota; kingdom Viridiplantae; phylum Streptophyta; class Magnoliopsida; order Poales; family Poaceae; genus Poa; species Poa pratensis. The sequence continues at coordinate 31,457,808 of CAMZMU010000057.1, read as the reverse complement.
CGCCCAGGGGTGGTGTGGTGCCCTCGGGCACCGTTTCCTACCCTTTTCCGACTCATAATTTTCCATATTATGTAAAAACAACAAATATTTAGTTGAAAAGTAAATCGCGAACTTTTTCTTACCGAAACTGTTACCTATTCCAAATCAGCTTTGCAGTTGTCTGAATTTGACTTTTTATAAAATCCTCTGGAGTTACCACTTTGATAAATCAACATCTTCATTATAAGAATCTCCAGAAATGTAATGCTTGAGTCTTTGACCATTAACCACTTGTGGTCTGTCCCCATCTAGTGAATTGATTTTAATCGCACCTGAGCGATAGACCTCCTCGATGATATAAGGTCCTTCCCATTTTGAAAGTAATTTTCCTGCAAAAAATCTGAGACGAGACCTATACAATAAAACTTTTTCACCTACGTTAAATTCTCTCTTAAGAATTCTTCTATCATGCCATTGCTTAACTTTCTCTTTAAAGAGCCTAGCATTTTCATAAGCTGCATTTCTCCATTCATCTAAAGAATTCAAATTAAGCAATCTCTTTTTACCGGCAAGTTTAAAGTCTCTATTAAGTTCTTTCACCGCCCAATAGGCTTTATGTTCTAATTCTAGAGGCAAATGACAAGCTTTTCCATAAACCATTTTGTAAGGAGACATTCCCATAGGATTTTTATAAGCAGTTCTATAAGCCCACAAAGCATCGTTAAGCTTTTTAGACCAATTTTTTCTAGATTTATTAACAGTCTTTTGCAAAATAGACTTAATCTCTCTATTTGACAATTCTACTTGACCACTTGTTTGGGATGATATGGTGAAGCAATTCTATGATTAACATCATACTTAGCTAGAGTTTTTCTAAAAGCACCATGAATAAAATGAGAACCCCATCAGTCATGAGATATCTAGGCACACCAAACCTAGGGAAGATAATATCTTTAAGCATTTTTAATGATGTCTCACCATCAGCACTAGAAGTTGGTATAGCTTCTACCCATTTAGTAACATAATCAACAGCAACAAGTATATGAGTATAACCATTTGAGGAGGAAAAGGACCCATAAAGTCAAATCCCCAACAGTCGAAAGGTTCAATAACAAGAGAATAATTCATAGGCATTTCATTACGTCTACTAATGTTACCTACTCTTTGACATTCATCACATGATAAAACAAATTTTCTAGCATCTCTAAAAAGGGTAGGCCAATAAAAACCTGATTGTAGAACCTTTTGCGCAGTTCTATCTCCAGCGTGATGTCCTCCATAAGCACTTCCATGGCATTTGCTCAATATTTCTTTCTGTTCATACTCAGGAACACATCTTCGCATAATGCCATCTACTCCTTCTTTATACAAATGTGGGTCATCCCAAAAATAATGCCTCAAATCATAAAAGAACTTTCTTCTTTGCTGAGCTGTAAAGGTCGGAGGCAAATACTTGGCAACAATAAAATTAGCATAATCAGCATACCAAGGACTTTCGCGTGAGCTTACCTTTATCGCAGCCAATTGTTCATTTGGAAAACTATCATTAACAGGTATAGGATCATCTGAAATGTTTTCTAATCTAGACAAATTATCAGCAACAGGATTTTCAGCACCTTTCCTATCTACAATATGTAAATCAAATTCTTGCAGTAGAAGTACCCATCTTATGAGCCTAGGCTTAGCATCTTTCTTTTCCATAAGGTATCTAATAGCAGCATGATCAGTGTGAATAGTAACTTTTGAATCAACAATATAAGGTCTAAATTTATCACAAGCAAAAACAACTGCTAAAAATTCCTTTTCAGTAGTAGCATAATTCTTTTGAGCGGCATCAAGTGTTTTACTAGCATAATGAATAACATTTAACTTCTTGTCTACCCGCTGTCCAAGAACAGCTCCTACAGCAAAATCACTAGCATCACACATTATTTCAAAAGGTAAAGTCCAATCAGGAGGTTGAACAACAGGAGCTGTGATTAAAGCCTTTTTTAGAGTTTCAAAAGCTTCCTTGCAATCATCATCAAAAACAAAAGGTACATCTTTTTGAAGAAGATTAGTGAGGGGTTTTGAAATTTTAGAGAAATCTTTAATAAACCTCCTATAAAAACCGGCATGACCAAGAATACTACGGATACCTTTCACATCCCTTGGACAGGGCATTTTCTCGATTGCTTCAACTTTAGCTCTGTCCACTTCAATACCTCTTTCAGAAATTTTGTGCCCTAGGACAATTCCTTCATTAACCATGAAATGACATTTCTCCCAATTAAGAACAAGATTGTCTCCTCACATCTCTGCAAAACTTTATCAAGATTGTGCAAGCAATTATCAAAGGAAGTTCCGTAGACGGAAAAATCGTCCATGAATACTTCCACAATTTCTTCACAAAAACCATGAAAAATAGCAGACATGCATCTTTGGAACGTAGCAGGAGCATTACACAAACCAAAAGGCATACGTCTATAAGCATAAGTTCCATAAGGACAAGTAAAAGTAGTTTTCTCTTGATCTTGTGCTTTAACAGCAATTTGTGAGAATCCAGAATAACCATCAAGGAAACAAAAATGGTTTTCTTAGACAACCTTTCTAACATTTGATCAATAAAAGGCAAAGGATAATGATCTTTCTTAGTTACTTTATTGACCTTTCTAAAATCAATGCACATCCTATACCCAACTACTACTCTTTGAGGAATAAGTTCATCATTTTCATTTGGTACAACAGTAACTCCTCCTTTCTTAGGGACACAATGCACAGGACTTACCCATCTACTATCAGCAATAGGATAAATTATACCAGCATCAAGAAGTTTTAATACCTCATTTCTTACCACTTCTTTCATCTTAGGGATCAAGCGACGCTGATGCTCAACAACAGGTTTTGCATCGGGTTCAATGTTGATGGCATGTTGACATATAGTAGGAGAAATCCCCTTTAAATCATCCAAAGTGTATCCCATAGCTCCTCGATGTTTCTTTAGTACTTCTAATAACCTTGCTTCTTCATTACCTGAAAGTTTAGAACTAATAATAACAGGATATACTTTCCTTTCATCAAGATAAACATACTTAAGATTATCAGGTAAGGTTTTAAATCGAAGACAGGATCTTCCTTAGGAGGCGCTGAGGTACCCAAATCTTCCACAGGCAAATTATGCTTAAGTATTGGTGGTTGACGAAGAAAGGCATTGTCAATCTCATTCCTCTCCTCCATAAATACTTCACTTTCGTGTTCCTCCATGAATTGCTGCAAGGCATTGTTAGGAGCAACAGCAATAGAAGCAAGTTGTTCATTTGAGTCTCATTAGGCAAATCAGTTTCATAAAGTTGTTTACCAAACTTAGAGAAATTAAACTCATAAGATTCTCCATTAAATTTAGTGTAAATTTTCTCTTTCTTACAATCTATAATGCACCACATGTATTCAAGAAAGGCCTACCAAAAATAATGGGACAAGCTTTACTAGCAACAGAACCAAGTACTAGAAAATCAGCAGGGTATTTAGTCTTACCACATAAAACTTCAACATCTCTCACAATACCAATTGGAGAGATAGTTTCTCTATTAGCAAGCTGAATAACCACATCAATCTCCTCAAGTTCGCAAGGACCAATTTCATGCATAATTTCTTTATAAAGATCAAAAGGAATAGCACTAGAACTTGCACCAATATCACATAAACCATAATAGCAATGTTCTCCTATTTTGACTGAAAGCACAGGAACACTTGTTTTCCTAGCTCTACTGGGATGTGAAACAATATTAGAGGCATCTTCACAAAAGATAATATGTCCTCCTTCTACATTTTCAGTTACCAAATCCTTTACTATTGCTATTGTGGGTTCAACCGCTATTTGTTCAGCAGGTTCTAAAGCTTTCTTTGCACTTTTATTAACCACACTAGCTATGATAGAATGTTCCCTAATTTTAACAGGAAAAGGTGGTTTCTCAATATAAGGTTCTGGCAAGATACGATCAACTGTATGAACTTCAATGTTTTTAATATTGGCAGAATTAGTATTATCTTTGTAAGGCAAATGATACTTATTGCAACTTTCTTTAGGAACATCAAGATAAGAGGCAAAAGCCTTGTAACAGTTTGCAATAACTTGAGAATCAAGACCATACATATCATAGAGATTACGAAAATTATCAGTATTCATAAAAGTTTTAATGCATTCGTAATCATACTTTATACCTGATTCTCTACCTTTGTCGTTCTCCCATCCTTCAGTATTTTCCTCAATCCGATCAAGAAGGTCCCATTTAACTTCCTCTTTATTACGCGTAAATGATCCAGCACAAGAGGTATCCAATAGAGTTTTATCTTGAAGAGAAAGCCTTGCATAGAAGTTATCAATAACACATTACCAGGAAGCTCATGAATGGGGCATTTGAGCATTAATGATTTCAATCTCCCCCACGCTTGGGCAATACTTTCTCCATCATGAGGCCAAAAATTATATATATGATTCCGATCTTGATGAATTTCACTAGGAGGATAAAATTTAGAATAAAAGAGAGGCACAATCTCCTCCCAGCCAATAGAACGCCCATTTTCAGCATCCTATACCATTTTGCAGCTTTACCAGTCAACGATATAGAAAACAATTTCTTCTTGACCTCTTCCATTGAAATACCTGCACACTTGAACAACTCGCATAATTCATGAATAAATAGCAAATGATCCCCAGGAGGGACAGTTCCATCTCCTGCATAGCGGTTATTCGTAACTCGTTCAACAATTTTCATAGGTATTTTAAATGGAATTACTTGATCAGGTGGTTCCTCTTCTACTACCGTAGCAGTGGTAGTAGTATTTCCAAACAGGGATTCAAATGGAGATCTCTCCATGATAAAATAAAGTAGCAAGCAGAAATAAAAATAGCACCTACAGTAAAAGTTTCCCTTACCAATTCCACTCACCAATAGCGCTTCACTCCCCGGCAACGGCGCCAGAAAATAGTCTTGATGACCCACAAGTATAGGGGGTGTATCGTAGTACTTTCGATAAATAAGAGTGTCGAACCCAACGAGGAGCAGAAGGTGCTGACAAGGAGTTTCGGTAAAGGTTTCACTGTAAATGCTAGCAGACAAGTTTTTAGGGGTTTTTGATATAGCAGGTAAATAAAATGCGAGTAAGTAAAAGACAGTAATAATAATTGCAGCGAGTGGCCCAATCCTTTTTAGAGCAAAGGACAAGCCGGTTGGTTTACTTATGATGACAAAATGTTCTTGAGGACACACGGGATTCTAGTCAAGTGCTTTCGCTTCACATAGTTGATTAATCTTCATTGTTTTGATAAGTGTTGTGTGGGTGAACCTATGCTAATGCACCGCCCTTACTTGGACTAATACATACTTGTGATTATACCTCTTGCAAGCATCCGCAGTTACAAGAAAGTAATTAAGATAAATCTAACCACAGCCTTAAACTCTGAGATCCTACGCTCCCTTGTGCACCGGTATACTAACGGGGGTTTAGGTTTCTGTCACTCCGGCAACCCCACAATTAGCAACCAAATACACAATGCATTCCTCTAGGCCCATAAAGGTGAAGTGTCATGTAGTCGACGTTCACACGACACCACTAGAAGAATAGCACCACAACTTAAATATCAAACCATTAAATATTACTCAACATAATTCCACTACTAACAGCGTGACTTCTCCCATGTCCTCAAGAACTAAACGAACTACTCACGAGACATCATATGGATCATGATCAGAGGTGATATAATGATGGATAACGATCTGAACATATACTTTAATTCACCGATAAAACTCAATAGCATCAACCACAAGGAGTAATTAACACCGGGAGAGTTTCCCCTATGAACTAAACAAAGTATAGCCCTAGATGTTACAGCGGAACGAGATGGTGCAGCGGTGATGGTGGTGATGGCGGTGGAGATGATGATGATGATGATCCCGATGAAGTCCAGCGCGATGACGATGAGGATGGCGATGATCTCCCCCTCCGGGGGAATTTCCCCGGCAGATTTCTCCCTGCCGGAGAGCTTTTTCTCTCTCTGTGTTTCCGCCTCGTGGAGGCGGCGGAATATTTCTCGGACTCCCCGTGTCTTAGGGTTTCTGGGGGATGAAGTACGCGAAGGGGGAGCGCCTGAGGTGGGCCAGGGGCACCACACCTGGCTAGGGCGCGGCCAAGGTGGGCCCCGCGCCCAGGGGTGGTGTGGGCCCCTCCTGGCCCATCTCAGCCTCCCCTTTTGGCTTAGTCCATCTTCTGATAAAATAGGAACATCTGTCTTCTCGGAAATATTTTTAGTGCTCCAGAAATATAGTGCCTTGACGTGCTTTTTCCAGCTGAAATCTGACTCCGGCAGTTAATTATCCAATGATCATCAAACATGCAAAATAAGACAAAATAACATAAGTAACTCCTCTTAATATGAAATATATCATTGAATAACAGTAAATTATGCTATAAAATAGTGATGCAAAATGGACGTATCAGTGGGACCTTGCCTAAGTGGTGGTATGAGTATGAGGATTATCGGAGGAGTGTTTTTCTAAAAACGACACATAACCTAGCCTTCGCTGGACAGCCTTACCGTACAACCACATTACTCCAAATGGGCACGGGGCCTAAGTGAAGCTTGTTTGTGTTAGTATGAGACTTTTACCTCAAGTGCTATAAGGGGCCATGTCACTTGAACCGAGATGTCGACAGGAGTGGAGAATCGGGACATACAAAGTGTGGGATTTGTTACGACTAACATCTGCCACCGGTTCCAATCGTTGGGTCTCCTGTCATGGCGGTGTGATGTTGAGGGTAACCGAATTGTTACGGCTAACACACATGGTGCCGGGGAGAACAAACCCAATCGCAGAGGTAGTCTTATACTAGCATCGACATAGTGGAGGTTAGGACTGGTCATTGATAACCCACAAGTATAGGGGAATGCGTGTAGCCTTTTCGATAAGTAAGAGTGTCGAACCCAACGAGGAGCTAAAGGTAGGATAAGTATTCTCTCAAGTTCTATCAACCACTGATACAACTCTACGCACACTAAACGTTTGCATTATCTAAAAATAAAACTACGGTAGCAATACGGGTAAGAGAGGTAACTTTGCGAGATAATAAATGCAAGAAAGTAAATGTTAGTGCTGCAGCAATAAAATACACTAAGTAACCATATACTAACAGTACCATGAGTGTGGAAAAGTGGTGGTAATTGTGGTGGCTTTGTCCAAGATTAATTAGTGAAGGTAATTGGTTCATTGTCTTCGATGCAGTTTTCTATGTGGGAGAGGCTAAATATACATGCACTCCACTACTTGGGATTACAAGTACTATAGATTTGGATTGTTAGCAAGCATTCGCAAATACTAACAATGCATTAAGGTTTTCCCAACCATAGCCTTAAGTTCATAGTCCTCTTACTCCCATACGTGCAACTAATCGGTTCGCGTTCTCAGGTTTCTGTCACTCCGCAGAACTTCCCCCGCTTCGTTTACAAATATTACCAACCCTAGGGTGTTTGATCCATGCGCGCACAAATATAATGGACACCAAAGGACAGTACCATATAGACATACAACTCTAATGAACCTCATGCATTCAATTAAGCAATCAAAAGACAAATAAACTACGGAAACATGATGTAAATCATAGGATAAATATTATAGCATCAAACACCATGTTTACATAGGACGGTACAGAGGTTTGTGGGAGGATGAACCACTGAATACAAGGAGGAGATGGTGATGGAGATGGCGGTGAAGACGGCGGAGAGGGGCAGCGCGGCGCAGGGCGGCGGCGGCGCGGCGGTGCGGGGAACTCCTTTCCCCGCCGCCGGCAAGCTTGGGGAGCGCCGCCCCTTAGCCTCCCTCCTTCATGGCTTCTTGGGAGCCCTCCCCCATGGAGATGGGATCCATGGGGAGGCAAAAACGTGGCTTTTGGTGGCTGAAATTCGTGGGTGGAGGAGTCCTCCACGAGTTAGGTTTCCTCCCTTTATATATCTTCTCGGATTTCCGTCACCCCCTTTTAGGGTTCCACCAAAACGGGCCTACAGGCCGCGTCCGAACTCCGATTGGGCTGATCTCGGGCTTAAAATCTTCGTATGGAAAATTGTGACAACTTTCGTAACAGACAGGTCTCCATTTGACGTCATCTTCGAGGGTCAAACTGCAAACTTCGTAAAAAGTTCTCAGACAGATTTCAGGAAAGTCCCAATTCGACTCCAACAAGGTTTCCTCTTGTATTCTTGATAATTTCTACACATCAAATAGTAAAACAAGAACATTGTGCACTTTTGCAACTATTAGAAGGTTAGTCCAAATAAATAATAAACTTAATACAAAAACAAGTGCTAAAAGCATAAAAATGGCATGAAACAATCAAAAATTATAGATACGTTTTGGACGTATCAGTCATCTAATGAGTGCATGCTGTCCAGGACAGTCCGTGATTAAATCACGGCGAATGAACCTAATCTTGTGGTGAAAGTGTACACACTCTGCAGAGTCAAAACTATTCGAATAGCCGCGTCCACGGTCATGGACAGTTGAAAGGCCATGTAGCTAGCATTGTGTCGATGTTTTCAAAAGTGGTGTTGAGTTGGAAAGAAAGTGAGTACTTGGAAGTACTGGATGATCGGGAAAGATAGTACCTTTGAGGTACAGAGTTGTATTTTGAAGGAAAACCTGGAAGTGCCTTAGTCCCAAAAAGTTCTGCAAAGAAAACCCTTTTTTGGAAAAGTTTTTGATAAAACCCTCAATGATAAGTGACATCTGCGAGAGGAAAACTATTTTTATAAAAATATATCTTTTGAAGTATCTTTTTCAATAAAGATATGGAGATGACAGCAACCATGGTAAATCTTCCATTTACCGTGGATAGTGAGCCCTAATTATAGACTTCCTTCCACAGCCTCAAAAATCATACTTGCATCTATTAGCTTGTTTTTGGGTAGAGCTTGCGAGTACATTCAAACATACTCATATTGGTTTCGTCCCTGGCTATTGTCTTAGCCAGACTTTGAAGAGGAGTAGTTCGAAGAAGAAGACTTCAACGACGTCGATGCGAACTAGGCGCTTCCCAGTCAGCTGCATGTATGGTTATGGCAAATGACTTGGGCTCCATGTTGCTTGGTGATTCTGCTGCAAGTACCTATTGAAGATTATTACTTCAATCATGTAAGTATATTTATTCGGTATTTATGGATATTCTTTGATACAAGTTTGATTGTGCTCAGCGACACACTGATCATGGGATCGCTGATGTTGTAGGCACAAGGGAATTTCGGACAGCTAGTCCGGGGTCCCCACAGGTTTGACACTGTTTAGGGCAACTTTTGAGTGGAGTGGCTGAAACCAACTCTAGCTATGCAATAGATTATGTTTTATGGTTCCATTTTGGTTACTATATTTTATTGGCTAAATTGTAATTGTATTACCTCACTCATTATATTTGTTTAATGGTGTGAGGACAGGTTTATTCAATTGGTGAATTGATTGTTTATAACCTCTTGAAAAATGTCAATTTGTATGGAATGACATCACAATACTAAGTATGAATGAAAATGGGAAGAAACCATGTCACTGTTGATTTATTTTACAGTGTGAAAACCTTTCACATTGTTATAGATTTAGTTATCTCGTATTTTGACCATTGAATAAGCGAACTATCTTTGGAATTGTTTGGAATTCTCTTGCCTTGACTCTCGAGACTCATTTTTTTGATTCAGTTTGAATAATCTTGCTTGTCTTACAAGAATTGTTATTGAGATTTGTCTAATTATGAGCATATTCATATACAAGATAATTTTTAGTTATTAATTATTCATATATAGAGAATTGAATATCTCATACATTGTTTTTGAACTCTTGATATTTGAAGGACATATCATGTTTCTTGTCGTTTATAGCCTCATTGAGCTGCCATTGTTTTAATCGATAGTTACTAAAATTATTAAAAGAAACTTCTAGAAAACAAAGATCATCAACAAGGACAGTCCAAGCAATTAATTAGACCTGGGGTGGACTAAATATTGTTAATCTGTTTCAAATTATAAATGTTTTGGAATTATTTATTTGCAATATTGATCATATAGAAATGTTGTTGTTATTGGTAATGTTGACTTTTATACAATTGTAATGAATATGTTCAAACAAACTTGATAGTGCTAAAGATAAATTGTAGCCTACTCCAAAATTTTGTTCTCAAACCACGTTTTGACAATTGTGTAAACTATATAGTTTACACTACACTTATTCATGATTAATTATCTAGGATTATGACCTAACCACTATTTTAAATAGTGTTTCTAGTATATGACTTCGTAACTATATTTACTGACAATTCTAGAAATTAAATTAAAATTTTATCATGATTCTTTACTGATTTCTTGCGTAATGTGTCTTATATATAAGTTGAAATTTGTGCATGACACCTATATTTTTCAATAGGTCGTAGTTATAATCAACGAACATAAAATGGTATAGATTCTACTAGGTAGACATGAACTAAATTATTTTTCTTGCCTGCAATGTTGTGTTTTATCATCTAGCTTATACATGTCACTATGTTGGCCTCCAAACAAAAATGTCTTGTATAAAATTAAACATAATACTCTTGTTAGCATGCATAGATTTCAGTATGAACTAATGAACATGTTGTCCTCGATCTGAATTATTAGCTCCTACATGGTACACAGTTAAAGCTATAAACCTTACCATCAAATCAAGATTTTTTTAATATATTCAATAATGGTGTTTAGGTGTAATCGAGAATTTTATTAACATATATACTATGTGGGCCGCCTCCTCTCGGGGCCCAGGAGCCCTGATCATGAAGAACGAGTTGCAAAAGGATGCATCGGATCACTTATTAATGATTTCATTATGCGCCAAATATAGCAAGAAATATTCAAAAATATTTATCGACAAAATTCTGGAATTTTTTCAAAAAAAAAGTAGAGGTTTTCCATTGGTATGTTTTTAGCTTTAACTTAAATTTCTATTGTGCTGTTTTGAATCATATATAGTGCTAATATCTTAACACTATATTTCAGCTTTTGCATAATGTTTTCAGTTCGCCCTATCTCAAATACTTCGCCACTAGGTTCACACTTAGTTATTTACAACGATGTAATGTACTCCACCATAGAGGAGAATATAAATTGCATGCGTCCGCAAATCCTACAATCTCGCAAGACACTCAATTTTTTTGGTTCAAAACCGGATCCCCTACATGCGGAATTCGGATGCGTTGAAGGGTAGTCGAAGCCGAGAGCGTTATAGGAGGGTGTGACTTTTACAAAAGTACCAATGAATTAGCAACCTCGTATCACCAACAACACTATCGCTAAAGTTGGGAGGTGAGTTGAGGGACTATCTCCTTTCGAGCTCGGCGTGCGGCCACGACCTTATCAATTTTTCTTGAATAAATAACATCAATGACTCTTCTCGCTTTACCAAACATACATTGGACGTACGCCTCCGGATATTTGAGGCATCACCTTCCTTGGGTTCTACAAAATTTTCATTTCTTTTCACAAGTTTTTGGCTACACCGGATAAATAAACTGATCCTGATAACTAAGTGAAACACTCTATATGATGCAATAAGATACTTCAAAGACAAAAGACTACCAGAAAGGTAATAACCCAAATGAAAGTGCTCGGGTAGAAATAATGGAGACACGCGGATACGATGATATAACTCTGGGAATATCTTTCTAGAGAGGAAACACCGTCACTGTGTTGGAGAGATGTGGGATATCACGAATGATACTTCGAACGCCACGAAGGCTCTCCTTTTTCTTTTCAAGCCTCCCCCATGAAGTATGAGCTCAATCACTAGTGTGAGGCCTTAAGGTGACCTCCAAACTCTCACAAACTTTTTAGGGTTCAAATCCACAAGCCAGATTCTTCGAGCGACACTTTCCGCTTAGGAGCATCCAAAACTTTTGCTAGACAGACTGGCGCCTAGCTTCCACAAAGAACTGCTGAAGAAAATGCTAGTGACATCAAGTTCAGGTGCCGGACACACCGGCAAAACTTGCTAGACAGTCCGGATCTAACCAAAGCCGAGTCGGATAGTTGATGGAATTGTTGGCACCAGTCTGGCGCCCTCGCTGCAGAAAACTATTTGATGGACATTTCGGCGCAGAAGCGTATCATATTTTCAGCAGAAATTTGTTTCCAGATTGACAGGTTTTCCGAGAAGCGATCTATTGGCAATATGATAGAAAAGGAGAAAAATGAGACACCAAAGTGTCAGAACACCTTTCGATCCCCCCTTAATAGTGCAGGATCTCTATACCCAAGAAAGCAGAAATAATCTAGCGCGATTCTTCGTCTTCGACAATCCGAGAGTCTTTTCCCATTTATGGTCTACATCCACGGGACTCGATATAGGGAATTAAAATCAGTAACAACACTTAGGAGATTGATTACTTCCCTTCAATCCAATCATCATCAACCACCAAAATACAATTAAGGGCATATGTTCCCTTCCAACTCTTCCATTTACTCAGTTCTAAATCTCTCTCTTTGAACACCGTCAAAAGGGAATTGGCAAAAAAAAATCATGCTAATAATTTTCCTGGTAAACTGCATAGATTTGCTTTTTACAACAAGTGACTTGACATTAACATTCAACTCATCAGAATTTGCTAAATTAAAGGAAACACATTGTAGGTCAGGCGACCGATGGGGGCCAGGAGATTGGTCGCTCTGAGCCACGCGATGTTGTGCCTTGTTTGTCTCTACTTTTTACTTGTGGCGGACCCTACAACTGCTGACTTTTATTTCTAGACGGATGCATCACTTGTTTACACACATGGTTGACCCACTGTTGTGTTTTATAGCTATTTTTTTTACACCTACAGATGCATATAAAGGACATGCCCAGGATAGTCTATGCATGCGTCGTTGATCTTTGCTATGGCCACAAATAGATATTTTGAAATTACAAGAATTTTGTTGTGGAAACATACAAGAGCTGTTGCAATGTTTTCAGAATGTTTGCTACAAGTTTGTGTTTTTCTGTTTTTTTTATGTTGCATACGTTCTTTCAAATTATAAATAACTTATATGCTTCTTGTTGCAAAATCACATGTCAGATGTTGCAAGATTTCTGAGTGTTTGCTAACAAGTTGTGTGCTTCCTCGAATTTTTTTTTGAATGATGTTTACATGTTTTTCAAAATGGTTGAACATATGGTATTTTATTGAAACCTTTATGTTTTTTGTGTTAGTTGTTGATTGTTGTTACAAATGAATCCAGAACCATTTTTTGTTGCTTAACCACTTTTTAGTTGCTGCAAACACATGTTTTTTTGTGTAATCATTTTAACTTTTGTTGCAAATCAATCTGCAACAATTTTTTTTGTTGCTTAACCATTTTTTGTAGCATTACTTTTTCTGAAATGTTGTGACAATTTTGTTCATGGGTGAGGAAATTTGTTGCAATACTCTTATTTTATTGCAATGCTAGAGATAAATAAGCACATAGCCATTCTTGTTGTAAATATCGGAAAGGTCAAAACCAAAACAATACACTCTTTCATTTTAAGTGGATTAACTCGGTACTAGGGCTTGAATTTGCAAAAATACTTGGTTAAAATGTGAAACTACGTTGCGGCTGATTTTGAGCGTAGTTGACCGATTTGGTTGGCCCAATTCAGGCAACGGACGCCAGCGCTTGCCGTAAAATAAGCTTATGGTTGCTTAGGTTTTAAAATGAAAAAAAAATCGGTTTTTTCTAAAATATTTAAAACCTAGCGTTGCCGTAAAAAACCGATCCCGCAAAAATGAAAAACAACACACACACTATTGATATCGTTTTATTCTGCTGGGCTATTGACTTCGACGCATATAGATCCATATATAAAGGTTGACAGGATTCACCCCTGCTCCGCGGAGCCACGTCGCCCCTTTCTCTGCACCGTCCGATCGCAAGATCCAACGGTTACGGGCCCTCCACGTCTCCACTCGCGCACTGCACTGTAGCAAGCTACAGTTCCAGCGAATATCTAGCAATCGGATGACACCACGTCATCCGGTTACCAACCGGTGCATCCGGTTTCAACCGGTCGCCCGCGCGCACGACTTTTGGCGCAGACATTTTTACAGTAACCCCCCCGTAGAAGGACTAATATGTAATTTCGTAGAAACCCAAGGGCTTACATGCAAAAACGTCACAGACCTCTTCCCTCTCCTTCTCTCCCTCGCGCGGCGTCGAGTTTGCCGCCGCCGCCGACGCGCCGCCCCACCGCGCCGCACCTCCTCTCTCAAATCCACGCCCACGGCGAGGTGCGCCGCCACATCTTCTCTATCCTCGCTGAAGATCGCTTAGCGGGACGCTGCGGTTGCGCTGGAATCGCCCAGGCCGCGCTCGGCATCCGCCGCCGCATCCGCGCTCCACCGGCGACGCTCCGGTGAACCAGAGGAGGCGGCGCCACCACCTACAGGCACCCTACGTCCACGCGCGTTCGACGCGGTCAGCCGCGCGTCCCAGCTCGGGCTGGATCGACGCCGGCGACCTCAGCGCCGCCGCGCCAGATCCCGTCAGCCCATGACGTCACGCCGACGCCGGCGTGGGCCCAGCCTGTCAGGGAGACACAGGGAAAACAGACAGAAAAAATCATAAAAATAATGTTTCCTAATCTATAATTCCAAATAATACACCAAAATATTCAAAAAAAAATTATAACATTTTCACTCCATGCAAAATTGATCAACTTAAAAAAAATTCGCAAAAAAAAAAAAAAATTTACCTAAACATAATTTGGAATTTAAATTTTTCCATCCTTTACAATTCAAAACTTAATAGTAAATATTCATCTTGACCAAATTTTTGAATCTGAACATTTTAAAAACTTAAACTTTTTTGAATTACAATAATTTTCAAGTTCAAAGAATTTTACAAAATGGACAATTCTAAGCTCAAATTGCAAACATATTCGATTATTTTAATTCAAATTTTAAATTTAAGCACCACAATTTTTTTAACAACTTTCAAATTTGATTATTCTATAAACTTTAAAATAATTTAAAACTTAAAGACTACCCAATCTTAACACTTTTAGAACGTAAACTTTTTAAAAACCTACAACAATTTCCAAATTTCAAACAATTTTAGAATAAGGACAATTTAAAACTTAAATTGCATCCGTACTTACATATTTAAATTCAAATTTCAAATTTGAACACTACAAAAAAAAAAAAAAGACTTCAACCTTTGATTATCTTACGAATGGTTAAATAATTCAAACCTTAAAAAGTACCGAAATTGAACACTTCGCAAACATTGTTATATGGTTTTTACACAACTTCAAAAACTACTAAATGCTTCAACTAACTGTTTTCAATTTACTTCCCAAACAAATAGAATTGTATCGGAAAGCAAAATTCAAAAATAGTACATTCTCCAAAGATTTTTAAAATACTTTATATATTATTTTGCGATATTTAAACAACTTTCCAAACAAAAAAAAACTAAATGATACATATTTCAAGCTCGCATATGCCCTTCAATTCTGAACATTTTGCAAACATTAACAAAATTCAAATCTGAATAACTTCGTAAATTGAATAATTTACAAACACTTAACAGTATCGACACGTAAACTTTCTTTATACATTTTAATAATTTCCAAATCTGCGTAATTTTCTTAATGTGGACATTTCCAAAACCGATTTTTCACACCACAGTATTTCTTCTAAACTATTTCTGAAATGTGAACAATTCTTTTGCCACAAACTTTCTTTCTATTTCAATAATTTTCAAACCTACACAGTTTCAGACGTAAACATTTTCATATTTGAATTTTACCACACGTGCATGGCATACACATTTGAATATTCAAAAAAAAAATTAAATGACTTTAAGATCTACCCATGTAGGTCCAGTTTGCTTACAATTTACAAAAAAAAATTAAAATTACATGACCAATAGTTTAAAATATAATCATCAGAAAAATATGGAAAAAATACCAACATGACCAGGAAAATACATACTAACTACTTACGATAAAATACAAACATTTTTTGCACATTTCAATTTAGCAAATATTTGCAAACATCATAAATACATCCCCTCTAAATAAATGAAGTTGATTTTTTAAAAATACTTATACAGTGGACTCCCTCCTAATTTTTGAACTTAATTAAATACCTATGTCAAACTACAAACATATTTGGACATCTAAATCTAAATTGGCTACAAAATTTGCAAGTATGCCAGACGGCAAATTACGACGAATTTTAACATTTTAAATCACAACGTCCACGATGAGCTCTACTAGATGATGGAACGTAAGAACTATTTTTATTTAGTTTCGACAATTATTTTTAAATGTTCTACAAAAGATAAGAAAAATGTAAAATATTCTGATTATTGTTCAAGCAAAAACGAAAGACAAAAAAGGAAAAAATGTTTAAGCAATATTCCAATTTCTTAAACAAATGATAATGGAACCATTTTTTAATACCATCCCAAACATTTGACATCTCTTTTAATAATAAAGTCATCTGTCTAAAAACCATAAGCAATGTTCCAATATGTAATAACGAAGACATTTGTCTAAAAAAAAAGTAAAAATATTTAGATTATTATTCCAGCAAAGGAAAAAGATAATAGGAATGTGAAATGCAAAGTACAACAATAACTTCAAATATATCAATATAACCATAAAAATAAACGCTAGCTAACTTTTCACTTCAAATTAAATGTTAATCTAACTAAAATATCGTGAAATTTCCAAACTTGAATTTTTTACACCACATTTTCACACTAAAATTTAAATAA
This sequence comes from Poa pratensis, assembly GCA_947311845.1. NCBI lineage: Eukaryota > Viridiplantae > Streptophyta > Magnoliopsida > Poales > Poaceae > Poa > Poa pratensis. Next base: position 31,441,049 of record CAMZMU010000057.1, on the reverse strand, counting down.
ATTTTAAGTGTAACCATTTTCTAAATTTCAGTACAATCAAATCCAAACAAATTTTAATACGAATATTTCTAAATTGCTTTCAAATACAACATTTCCAAATTTGACTATTTTTCTCTGCAATATTTTCCCTTCTAACCACACGACCGCGGCGCATGCCATTTTAATCCAAATTTCAAATTTAAGACATACAGAAATTTTAAAATTCTTACAGATCCGATCATTTTATGATCAACAAAAACATTAAAACCTTAGTATAGTTTCACTTTAACCAATTTTGAAAATCTAAATATTTCTAAAACGTAAACTGTTTTTGAATTACAACCATTTTCAAATTTGAGCAATCTCTAAAATCCAACTATTTACAAAACAAATTTTTTTTCTCGATTCCAATGACTTCCAGGCTTATACAATTTTAGCACATCACCATTTTCAAATTAGAATTTAAAAACACTAGCACAGCATTTGCCGCGCTCAATTTTTAACCATAAACTTTCTTTGCATTTCAATAATTTCCAAACCTACACGATTTTCCAAATGTGAACATTTTTAAATTTAAATTTTACCACAACATGTATGCCATATACATTTAAATATTTCAAAAAAATAAATGGCTTTCAAATCTACCCATTTTGCAAACGCAAAAATAATTCAAATCTAAACAACTTCCCAGCTCGATTAAATTTCAAAAACTGAACAATTTCTAAACGTAAACTTTCTTCGTATTTCAACAAATCTCAAACCTTCACAACTTTTACATAACAACACTTTCAAATTTAAATTTCACCAAACGGGCACGGCATTGCCGCGCTAAGATGTCTAGTATTTTGTTATGCGTCACATAGATCATGCATATGTAAGTGCTCACCGCTAGCAACTTTGAGTATCAGTCTTGGCAGCCTACGAACTCGTAGTCGACGACGAGGTGGCCGTTGGCGGCGCCGCCGCCGTTGGTATCGATCTGTCGGAACACGGCGACGTCGAGGTCTAGCCCACCGTTATCGCACTGGTCCACCATCGTCGCCACCGTCCGCGCCCCGTCGCCCTGTTCGTCACCTGGAGGCAGCGGCCGCAGGAGGGCTGGCCTTGCGCGCCGGCGGGGCCGCAGAACGCCGTCCAGCCGTACCGCTTCCGCCACGCCAGCGGCATGTCGGCATCCCATGTCGCGTAGAAGACGCTCGCGACGCGCAGGTCCCAGTTGATCTGCTCTGGGTGGTACAAGTTGTACGTCGCCATCACGCCGCTCGCCAGTTGCGCTGACGCGCCGTCCCCGGACATGCAGACCACGACCAACGCCACCAGAACCAGCACTGACCGCGGCACCCGCTTGCCGCCGACTGTGGCCTGTCACGCCTGGCGTGTCACCTGATGACGTGACGTCGGATGCGACGTCTGAGAATACGCCTTCGGTGGACGAAGACGAGTAAGGCAAAGAGTAGCGACCTGCGTGTCGCGTAGCTAGTGGCTGCCAGCTGCGCCTGGCGTGTGAGAGTTGAGATAAGAAGCAAAGAGTTGTCCATGTCGTGGTTAGGAAGAAATTAGTTGTCAGCTCTGCTTTCCCTGTCCTCTTCGTCTCTCCCTACCCCAAGCCTTCTCTGTATCAGATTCGAATTGATGAACTCCTGTATCCAAGGTTTGGTGAATCCTAGTTCATACACCTAGATGCATAACAGTTGGTATCTGAGGCTTTGTTTCGATCCGTAGCGCAACTCGTACTCTCCAGATCGTACCCGTAATTCGACCGTGAAGGTAGCTGGTTGCTCCCGAGCGATCCGGCACAAAATCCTGATCGGCGTTGGTTGATTCGGAGGAGTTTGTCGCAACGGCACCGTTCAAGCTCAGCGCGTTCAAGCTCAGCGCGCAAGTCCGTCACACGATGGCGGCGATGGAGGCGATGGAGGGGCGAATCCTGGAGAAGTTGAGAAAGTTGGATGGATTGGAGGACCGATTTCTCGATCTGGGCAACAAACTCGATCAGCAGGCTACCCGCTTGAATCAAATGGAAATGAAGGTAGACCTCTCGATGGAAAAATTGGGGAAACTGGAGGCAGATCAGATCTCGGCGATGAAGCCATGAAGGTGAGGCAGTCGTCGGAGAAGCAACCGCGCTATGGTCTATAGCATCACTCAGAGCTTGGGGGCGCTATGGTGCCCCGACGTGACACAATCCAGATGCAGTGCGTGTTAGAATAGCGCTATGACGGACGGCGCGACGACTAGTAGCATTGTGCGCTATGTATGTCCAACGGGGTTCTGAACAAAGTTGTGCTTTATTTTTGAATTGTGGTACTTTTTTTCCAGTTTTATCGTTATGGTTTTAATTCTTGAATTAATCGTTCGAGAAGTCAAGACTTCCAATTTGACCTGAGCAACATATTTGACCATTCCCAAGCCAGTTTGTTTTTTGTTCATAGCCTAGAACGGTTGGATATTGGATAATCCGAAGAATCGAGTTGTACGGACTCCAACATAGCAGGCTAAGAGCATCTCTAGTGGATGGTCTATATGGACGTGTAAAGCTCGTTTACACGTTTCTGGCCCAAAATCGGTCTCCAGTGGGCCGTGTATACGATCGTGGATCGTTTCCACGCCCATCCACGCTCGTACCCATCGTGGAAGTAAACACGCCCTATCCACGCCCACGCAGCCTCCGAACTCGCCCCCGTCCGAGCTGCCGCCCTCGTCCGGACCGTCTCCGAACTCGCCGTCGCCGCCGCCTCCGAGCTCGTCGCCGCCGCTCCTCCCGCACAGGTGCGTTTTTCGCCTTCCCCGATAAGCCGCCTCTTGCTGAGAGAGAAAGAGAGAGAGAGAGAGAGAGAGAGAGAGAGAGAGAGAGAGAGAGAGAGAGAGATGTGAGGGCTGGGAGGAGAGGAGGGTGGGGTGGCGGCGCCCTGTGCCGCACCAGCGGCGGCCGCCACGAGCAGGGTGGAGGAGGATTCGGGCTGGAGGAGGGTGGGGGCGCACGGGCTGGAGGAGGAGGAACGACAGGGGAAGAGGAACGGCAAGGGAGGAGGTCTCTGTGGGGAGGAGGAGGAACGGCAGGGCAGGAGGAGGATTCACATGGGAGGAGGAGGAATCGATGGGGAGGAGGAGGAATCGCAGGGGATTTGCTCTGAATCGCAGGGGATTTGCTCTGAATACATAATTGGTACTGTGTTGTAAGAACTATTTGATGCTTTCTGCTAGTTGTTGTAAGAACTATGTGAAGCAAAAATATTTTATTGATAGCACTGCATTACAAAGACATGGATTACATCACTCATTGCATAAATTAAAACTGGATGAAAAGAAATGGATTACAAAGTTATAAATAGGACATCACTCGTCTCCAAACTTTTGCCACACATGGTCAATTAGATCAAGTTTAAGCTGAGAATGTTCATCAACATTTCCAATCCGGTGAGTCATCTGAATAAAAGAGCTCAGTTGTTCCGCATGAGTACGAGAGACTGTGACTCTTTCTCCCATTGCCTCAAAATTGCAGCTTTGCCAACCAGTTTCTCGCTCCTCTTCAACTATCATATTGTGCATTATGACACAAGTTTCATGACATCACCGATTTCTTTACGTTTCCATCCTTTAGTAGGTCCACGAACAATGGCAAAACGGATTGCAGAACTCCAAAGGCTCGTTCCACATCTTTCCTAGCCCCCTCTTGCTTCTTGGCAAAAGTTTTATGCTTTCTGGTATCTGGAGCTGGTATGCTCTTCACAAATGTTGCCCACCGTGGATAAATACCATCTGCAAGGTAATACCCCATTGTGTACTGATGGCCATTGATGCTATAATTCACTGCAGGAGTTTCACCTTTGGCTAGCTTTGAAAAAACAGGAGAACGTTGAAGAACATTTATATCATTGAGAGACCCTAGTAGACCCTGAAAAACAGGAGAACGTTGAAGAACAAATCCGGCATCTCTTCCTCGATCGATTGTCCGACGTCCATGCTTGGACCACCATGGCGTCGAGCGTTCATCCTCTCTTCCTCCTCGCGCTCGGCGAATGCTGCAAGTATGAGTTCATCGTCGCCAGATGAAGATGACGAAGAACTCATGTCCCAGGTAGAGATGATGGAAGAGAGGTGGTCGGGGTGGTTTATATAGACCAGAAATATGGCCATTGAAAATATAGCCGTTGGAAATATAGCCGTTGGAATATAGCCGTTTGAAAATATAGCCGTTGGAATATACACGTCCTGATACACGTTCCACTGAAAAACTGGGAGGTGTAAAATTTAGCAAGGTGTATATGGACATGTATATGGAGATATACACGTCCAAATTTACACCATCCACTAGAGATGCTCTAATAAAGGGGAAAGCCTGGTTATCCCCGGGGATCGAGCGCACCGATCCTCCGGGTCGAGCGGGCGACGCGTGGTCTCAGCGAGCGTGACATACGTCGCTTTCCCCCACAAAGCGTACCTTATCTTTTTCTTTTTTTCTCCGGTCGTTTTCATCTTCCACTTTCCCCTTCGTCTATTCATCCCCACCGAGAAGCACGCGGCTCTCGATCGAACCTCCGCCGCCAGCGCCTCCTTGCGCATCGTGCGCCTTGCCTCCTCCAGCTCCGGTCGCAGCTTGGCCCTCTCCCTCCCCGCCGCCTGCTCTCTCTCCCTGCAGCACCGCCTAGCTCCGGCGCCGCCTTGCGCCTCTCTCCTCCACAGGTCGACGCGCTCGCCGGACATGGAGCTCTGCGCCGACGCCGGCCCCAGACTCCCGCGGCGCTGTCCGCCACCGGCGACCGACGGGCTCCGGATTCGCTCCGCTCCAGGCGTCGCGGTGTCGTGCTCCGCGCTTCCCGCAAGCTCGACGCTCTCCGCCCCCGCGAGCTCTCCCTTGACGACTTGATGCATGTAAAATGCATACATGAACTTTGCATTATTTTACTTATATTCCAGTCATATTTGCATCATATAAGGGTTATATCACTGTTTTATAATGATTTTGGGAATATTTCATGATTTTCCTATTTTTATGGAATTAACCCTGCAGGCAGAAAACCCTATTTTCATATTTTAATGTTTCAGGGACCCAAACGACGTCCAAATGACCTGGAAATTTACGAGCATCAGTTTTTGGAAGGAACAAAGCGTGGGAGCGAAGGAAGCAAACAAGCGGAGGCCCGAGGGCCCAGATGAGTGGGCCCACGCGGCCCATGTACCTGGCCGCGTGGGACCCCCCTTTTGGCCTCGGAGCTCCGTTGCCGTCGATCTTTCCTCCACCGACTCCGTTTTGACCTAAAACCGCCTATAAAAATAGTCCCCGACGTTCTCTGGAAGGAGCGCCGCAGAAACACAGAAACACCGAAACAGAGACCTGGAGTTGCAGATTGGAGGGGGAAAACTCCGGCGGGGCGCTGCCGGCGTGGTCTCCATCTTCTCCAACGACTTCTCCACCGTCTCCATGATGAAGAGGGAGTAGTCCACCTCTGGACTATGGGTTTGTGGAAGTAACTTATGTATCTCTCTCTCTTGAGCTTCACTAATTAGTACCGTATGAGCTGCTGAACATGATTACGGTCATCTATGTAATACCTTTGTGGTGGATCTTTTTATGAGTTAATATATGTTTGAGATTGCAATGGTTTTGTTTCAGTTATGAAAGTAGATGCATATTATGTACCCCGTTCTTATTTACTTGTCATGATCAAGCATGTTTATGAGAGCGTGTGAGGGGGAACGTGTGCATTAGTTGGAGTAACGGGGGTGGCTAGTGCAGTGAACGTGAGAGAAAGTTCTGCGATCCACTTGGGTATCTCTACCTTACTTTGTTGCCTCACTAGGGATAAAAAGAAATACCATGCTACCGGAGATGTGGGTGTGACCATTGCCACTTCTCCATGACTAGATCTAGCATGTTCTTATTTTAACTTCATGTCATGATACTTATTGCTATACTCTGAGTTATCTTAATTACTGAGGTGTTATGATTTAGTTCGCATCTTGGTGGAGTATAAGAGAGACTAATAACCAAAAGGTCTCTATGTTAGGACGTGATGCCCATATAATTATAACTTGTCATTAAACTGTTGTGTTGCAATCTCATATGTCAACTCTAGTGTTCCATTGTCTACCACTTTATTAAAGAGAGAGTGCATTTGTGAAACCATGAACCCCGGTCCATTTTTAATCATAAGAAACACCTTTCCAACCACTTTTACCACTTTTCCATTTTCTGCCATTTAAAAATCCGAAAATACAAAAACACTTTTACATCTTGCATTCATCATATAAAACCCAAAAATATCATTTATCATTGCTACCACCATCCTTGCATATTTATTTACCACCATTGCATATTTATTTCTTGTTTGCATTGCATATTATCTTGATATCATTCTCACACCTTGTGCTTGACAACCACTAGGTGAGGTTGAGGACCAAAACATTTACTTTGTTTTGTAGGTAACCAAAAGAAGGATAGGAAAGATAAATCTTCACTACTGATTCCCCGAGAGTTCGATATTAAACCCTCGAGTCACCCCTCGTGGGGAAAACACGTCTTCCACTTACTACACACTCTGCACTTGGAGTCTCAACCTAACCCATTTACTTTTCACGCAGGTAACTACGTGAAGGGCCATCAAGACTGTTTTCTGGCGCCGTTGCCGGGGAATCATTGCTGAAAGGTTTATCCAAGGATATCTCACCAAGTCAACTTCATCACCAACTTGTGCTAACACCTAAGCTTGGGGAGGTTGCACCTACGTGAGCATCATCTTATCCATCTTTACCTTCAAAGCAATTTATCTTGTTTTGTCATTGTCTTGCATTTTTAGTTCGGTTTGCATATTTATTTTCAGTTTTGCATAAAAAATTAAAAAACACATAAAAACTTGCTAAAATGGGAGAAAGAACTAAGTTGTGTGATTACACAAACACTCCAAATGATCAATTTATTGCTAGGCCCATTGCCACACCTAAGATAAATGCTGATAGTTATGAAGTAAGTCCTAGTTTGTTGAACTTGATAACTAGGGAACAATTTGGCGGTAGTGCTATGGAGGATGCCTCTATGCATCTTCATGATTTTGTTGAAATATGTGACATGCAGAAATTTAAAAATGTGGAAAGTGATATTCTAAAACTGAAGTTATTTCCTTTCTCACTTAGAGGAAAAGCTAAAGAGTGGCTGCATTCATTACCTATTGATAGCATTAAAACTTGGGATGATTTAAAAGAAGCTTTCATTAAGAAATACTATCCTCCTGTTAAAATTTTGCAAAATAGAAACAACATTCTTTCTTTTAGGCAAAATGAAAATGAACATGTTGCTATGGCTTGGGATAGGATTAAACTTATGCTTAGAACTTGTCCATCACATGGGGTCAACGAATGGACCATATTACACTCTTTTTACAATGGTCTAAATTACATGTCTAGAAATATTCTTGATTCTGCTGCTGGAGGTGCGTTTATGGGAAAAACTATAGTAGAAGCTAAGAACATATTGGAAAGTATTTTGCAAAACTATAGTCAATGGCATACTGATAGAGCACCTAATCCTTCTAAGAAAGTGAACTCCATAGAAGAAACAAATGATTTGTCATCTAAAATGGATACTATTCTTGCTTTCATTAATAAACAAAATATTGAAAATGTGCCTTTGCAAGAACTAGTTGGTAATAATCCTGAAAATATTGATGTCAACTTCATTAGGAACTATGGTAATAATGGGTATGGTAACAACAATTATAACTCTTATAATAAACCCCCATATGTGCCAAACAAATATGCCACTAGTAGTAATGTTTCTAGTGATTTGGAAAACACCATTAGATCATTTATATCTACTCAAAAGGAGCTTAATAAGGAATTTATATCTAAGTTTGAAAAACAAGACTCTTTGTTTGAAAGGGTAGATCAGCTCACTAAGGAAGTTTCCTCATTAAAGAACACCATTATAGCTCAGAGGAAACAATTAAATATTGTCAAGAGGTTATAAATAAATCTTGGGAACATATTCATGAGCAAGAGAGAATTGCTAAGGAAACTATTATGTGAAAGAGAAGAAAGTTGAGGAAGTTAAAATGCTTAGTGAAGTCAAGGAACCATTGCTTGACTTAGAGAATTGTAGCTTGCATGAATTAATATCTATCTTACAAAAATTTGCAAGTGATCCTTCCATTAATGTTAACCAAGCTGGTTTTGGTTCTTATATTGCTAATCATGTCTTGAAAGAAAAGATTGCTAGGTACAACCAAGAGGCTATGATACCACCTAAGCTTGGGGATATATGGATTCCCAAAGTCCTAGTAACCATTGGAAAAGAGACACACCATGCTATACTTGATCTAGGATCTAGTGTCTCTGTTTTATCTAAAGAACTATATGAAGTACTTGAATTGAAAAATCTTGAAAAATGCTCTATTGAACTTGCACTTGCTGATGATTCCATTAAACATGCTTTAGGAAAGTAAGTGATGTTATGGTAGAGTTACATATGACATTTGTGCCTGTTGATTTTCTAATCATGGATATGGGGAATAAAACCTCTAGTCCAATTATTCTTGGAAGACCTTTTCTTCGTACTACAGGTGCTATCATTGATTCAAAAGAAGGGAATGTGAAGTTTCAGTTTCCACACAAGAAGTGCATGGAACACTTCCCAAGGAAGAGGGACACACCAAAGTTCAAGCTCCCTCATGAGCTTCGTCCACAATAAACATCAAGTAAGAAGCCTAGCTATATGGCTATAAAGAAAGCGCTTTACGGGAGGCAACCCGGTTGTTTTTATTTGTGATTTTCTTTGTGTCCTCTTGCTGTAACAAGAGACTTAGTGTTTAGTTTAGTTTCTGGAATTTTTAATAAAGTGCCAAGTTTTACTCATTTTGGTTGAAAAGTTGCTTATAGCGTTCGGAGATTTTATTCCTGCACGAATCTGTGCACGGTATGATTTTTAATTCTTATTCTGTAACTCCGAATGAGCTCATATTTGAACTGTAGTGCAACTTTTCATCCTCTGTATGCATGAATTTTTCGGAATTTTCGACAAAGTTAAGTAGGGTAGAAAAATACGTTTAGCTGCTGCTGTTTTTCTGGACAGATTCTGTCCCATTTTGTTTGATGCATGCTTAGAACTTTTAACTTGAATCTTTTTGATCCAATTGAGTTTATGAGTAGGCATACAACATTATACACTTTCTGGACATTCATATGAATTTTTGTTAAGGATTATATGCAGCAAGAAATCTATTTGTTTATCACTACTAATGCACCCCACAGAAAAGAAATGGGAGAAACGGTGTTTTGAAGTTTTTTCACAGGGATTAGAGGAGATGCACCAAGAGCTATCCAAGGATGGTGAAGACCATAAGCTTGGGGATGTGAAGACAACCCCACTGGACCTACACACTCTCGGTTTGCACACGTCTAACTTCTGTTTTTCGATCGAAACACTTTATCGCATAAACTTGGAGCGTCTTTTTGTTTGTTTAGGTTTGATTTTTATTTTGTGAGACCACCACACTATCATTTATATATGAGAGAGCTACTGGAAATTTGGGTTGAATTATGTTGGATGCTATTATAAGATTGGGAAAAGGGATGTTGAGTTGATTTTAAAAGATACATATAGTTGCATGATTCATGAGCTTGTTAATGAGTAATAATTTGCAAGTATTTTATCAAGAGCTATCTTTTATTCATGTTTTGATGCTGAATGTTATTTACCTTGTTTTAACATGGATTAGTTAGTTCTATGGACACTCATGCATGCATTTAGATGGTCAACTTTCTCCCTCTTGCTAGCCCAAAAATTCCAACAAGCAAAAACTTGTTTCCAACACCTTCAACCAAAGTTTTTCCAGTGAGTCCACCATATCTACCTATTAGCTTTATGCTATTCCGAGTATGTTTATCATGATATTTGTGTTATCTATACCTCTGAATGAAAATGCTTATGTTGTTGATTGTTATGGGAAAAGTTGGTTATAGAGCTCTCTCGAACTTGATGCACACTTTACTTTCATTGCATAAATAAAATATGACCCATTGTGATTAAAATTATGATGTTGTGGGCTTGACAAATGTCTTTGGTTGAGAGTTAGCTCATATGTGCTGTCACATGGCAAGCTTTCAACATGCACTTCATCTCATTTAGTTGATATCATGTACTTTTGTTTATGGATGCTTACCATGGGTGAAATAAATGTGGAAATGAAGTGAGTTTAAATGAGTTTGTATAAATGGTTAGAGAGACGCCTGGGCCGCTAATCTAAGCCATGCATCATTCATGGTGGAAATTTACTTACATGCTATGGTGAACCTTCTGTGATACACCTTACAATAAAAAGCTATCTAATGGTAAATAAAAAGGGTGTTGAGATTGTTCATTGTGTTTGTCTTGTCATTTTGATATGGGCTTGTTCCATATCCTGGGACAAGAGGTACCCCAGTTGACGCTCTTAATGATACTATTATTACTTACAATGATATTTAACTTGAACTTGCTTTGTTTCCAAGTTGAGTAACACATGGAGTAGGTACTTGTATTCAAGGGGCATGAGACTTTCAACCTGTACTTTGTCAAGCACACTACTCATATTTGCTTTCACTTTAAACTTAATCATTCAAGATGCTATGATAGGGGAATGAGAGCTTGACACCAAGGATTACCACATTACAATCATTAACTTAAGTAGAGAAGTTCAGAAGTTAGATGAAATTTATTCATGCTTTACCTCTACTCATATATATATCTTTCCAAAGTGTCCACCTTTTATATTCAGATTTTCATCAATACTCTATGACCATTATAGGATGTTCTTACTTATCATTATGCATACATGTGGTCCATAGTACTTCTCTTATGTTACACTTTGTGAATTATCATTGAACATCCTTGCATTGAATACTTGATATCACTTCATAAACTATCTTGCATATTGCTACTCCTTTTAAGAATGAACATTTGACTCTATGTAGCAATAGTAATCATCTTTGATATCCATTGATAGTATTAAATTGCAAAGTCCATGTTAGTTTTATCACCTTCATACTCGAGGACGAGTATAGGTTAAGCTTGGGGATGTTGATGCATGTAAAATGCATACATGAACTTTGCATTATTTTACTTATATTCCAGTCATATTTGCATCATATAAGGGTTATATCACTGTTTTATAATGATTTTGGGAATATTTGATTTTTCCTATTTTTATGGAATTAACCCTGCGCAGGCAGAAAACCCTATTTTATATTTTAATGTTTCAGGGACCCAAACGACGTCCAAATGACCTGGAAATTTACGAGCATCAGTTTTTGGAAGGAACAAAGCGTGGGAGCGAAGGAAGCAAACAAGCGGAGGCCCGAGGGCCAGATAGTGGGCCCACGCGGCCCATGTACCTGGCCGCGTGGGACCCCCCTTTTGGCCTCGGAGCTCCGTTGCCGTCGATCTTTCCTCCACCGACTCCGTTTTGACCTAAAACCGCCTATAAAAATAGTCCCCCGACGTTCTCTGGAAGGAGCGCCAGAAACACAGAAACAGAGACCTGGAGTTGCAGATTGGAGGGGGAAAACTCCGGCGGGGCGCTGCCGGCGTGGTCTCCATCTTCTCCAACGACTTCTCCACCGTCTCCATGATGAAGAGGGAGTAGTCCACCTCTGGACTATGGGTTTGTGGAAGTAACTTATGTATCTCTCTCTCTTGAGCTTCACTAATTAGTACCGTATGAGCTGCTGAACATGATTACGGTCATCTATGTAATACCTTTGTGGTGGATCTTTTTATGAGTTAATATATGTTTGAGATTGCAATGGTTTTGTTTCAGTTATGAAAGTAGATGCATATTATGTACCCCGTTCTTATTTACTTGTCATGATCAAGCATGTTTATGAGAGCGTGTGAGGGGGAACGTGTGCATTAGTTGGAGTAACGGGGGTGGCTAGTGCAGTGAACGTGAGAGAAAGTTCTGCGATCCACTTGGGTATCTTACCTTACTTTGTTGCCTCACTAGGGATAAAAAGAAATACCATGCTACCGGAGATGTGGGTGTGACCATTGCCACTTCCTCCATGACTAGATCTAGCATGTTCTTATTTTAACTTCATGTCATGATACTTATTGCTATACTCTGAGTTATCTTAATTACTGAGGTGTTATGATTTAGTTCGCATCTTGGTGGAGTATAAGAGAGACTAATAACCAAAAGGTCTCTATGTTAGGACGTGATGCCCATATAATTATAACTTGTCATTAAACTGTTGTGTTGCAATCTCATATGTCAACTCTAGTGTTCCATTGTCTACCACTTTATTAAAGAGAGAGTGCATTTAAGAAACACCTTTCCAACCACTTTTACCACTTTTCCATTTTCTGCCATTTAAAAATCCGAAAATACAAAAACACTTTTACATCTTGCATTCATCATATAAAACCCAAAAATATCATTTATCATTGCTACCACCATCCTTGCATATTTATTTACCACCATTGCATATTTATTTCTTGTTTGCATTGCATATTATCTTGATATCATTCTCACACCTTGTGCTTGACAACCACTAGGTGAGGTTGAGGACCAAAACATTTACTTTGTTTTGTAGGTAACCAAAAGAAGGATAGGAAAGATAAATCTTCACTACTGATTCCCCGAGAGTTCGATATTAAACCCTCGAGTCACCCCTCGTGGGAAAACACGTCTTCCACTTACTACACACTCTGCACTTGGAGTCTCAACCTAACCCATTTACTTTTCACGCAGGTAACTACGTGAAGGGCCATCACGCCTCCGTCTCGCTCGCGCTCTCCCGCCTCGAATCCCTCACCAACAAGCAGGGCGGCTCCCTCTCTCCCAGGTCGGACGCAAAGGGCCTCGCGACGCTCTGCGCTAGCATGGACTCTGCGAGCTCCCTCGCCTTCGTCGAGCGCCGCAAGGAGGTGGACGCGCTCCCTGCCGAGCTGCCCGCCATGCTCAAGCGCTGCATCGATCCGGTCAGGTACGTCATGGACCGGAGGCGGCGAGGGTACCCGTTCATTGGCAGCAACCCCACCGTGCTGCTGCCCACCGGCGAGGCAGCGGAAGCTTGCACCGGCGTTTGTGGTTTTGAATCAGCGGACGACGACGAAGATACGGCGCGCTGCTCCATGTGTTTTTGCTCCGTGCGGGGGGCGGCGTTGCTACCATGGCACGGCGGCGTTGCTTTCCAGAGGTCACCGGCGTTGGTGTGGTGGTGCTACAACCGGTGTCGAGTTTTGCTATGTACGTCGTAGGGATTTGCTACAAGCGGCTGGCGGCGGTGCTACGTGCGGCGTTGGATTTTGCCTCGATAGTACAACAACACGAAATTTTTGCTACCAAAGTTTTGTTATTTTTGCTACAATAACACGAAATTTTTGCTACAAAAGGTTTGTTATTTTGCTACAATAGTATAATTATTTTGCGATACGGTCTCCGGCGAAGTCGTTTTTGCTACAACAGCACAATTTATTTTTGCTATAACGGTTTTGTAGTTTTGCTAACAACGTGTCCGGTGTTGCTACCGATGGCGCATGTCATTGCTACCGACGAGCCGACGATGTTACCGACGTGCAGTTTTGCTACGGATGGTTGCTACCGACGGCACTCGGGAATCTTGAAAAAGTTGGACGAGTACGAGGCTATGGACCCAGAATTTCGTGGAAGCAAGGTTTTCTGGAAGACGCTGATACTTATAAAAGCCGTCAGAGAAAGAAGAAGCAGGAGTCAGACCGGTTATCGGCATTGGAACGCAAGGCGCAGCAGCAGCAGGAGCAACTAGACACAATAAGCCAGCAAAAGGCATCTCAGCAGCAGCTAGTAGGTCCTGAAGTCGAAGCCGCCCCATCTGATCCGCAAAAAGCAGCGTGGGTTCCACGCAGCTAGAACATTCTGAACTCGAACCGCCGGCGGCTCACTACCCCGTGGATGATATCACAGAGAAGACAGAGTGAGCTACATATGTTAATGAAGAACATGTCCTTCAAGGTGGCGGTCGCTATGCTTTACCTAATCAATCTGGAGCAAGCTACCATCTCGGCGGGATTCCAGCTGGCTATGCTCGTGTCGGGGTGGATGAAGTTGTGCCGTTATATGCTAATCTGGACCTTGACATTCCTGGAGGTGACGGCGAGAAGACACTGGGAGAAGTCGAGAAGGGTATCGCTCTCTGGAACAAGAAAAACATCGTGTTTCCAAACTTGGTGCCAAGGCCACCGACTCCTCCGAGTAGCAGTCCCCCACCTCAAGATCCATCCCCCCACCTCAAGATCCATCCCCCACCTCAAGATCCATCCCTCGACGCCCCGTCCGTCGCGAGTCCATCGCCCGCGACGTCCCGTCCATCGATTGCGCCCACTGCTAAGTCCTTCTCGTTAAAGCGGAAACTAAACTTCCCGTCGACGAGCAGAAGTGCAGATAAGTTAACTCGAGAGGAACGCGAGTTGCTAAAGCCTCTTCCAAAGAGAACTTACGACTTGACTCCAGAGGAACTCGACGAGTCGGTGCGTGCCAATGTGAAAAGACAATTAGGACCTAAAGAGATAATACCAGCAGAAAAATTGATAGATGTTTGAAAAATCTATCGTGTGGACCGCCACAGCCGCCTAAATTGCGAGATGACTATGATCGTGTTATTGAGAAGACAATTAGTCAAGAGAAGCAGGAGAAGGAGGCGGCATATCGCCTAAAGAGGGAGCAGATGCAGACGGCAAAATGCGGGAAACAAGTGACCCAGCTCGGAGAACAGGCAAATCAGTCGATCCCCCCGCTCAAGGTGATGCCCGATAAGGAAGTACACCACGACACTGGCACCATAGGTGACCCCATAGAGTATCAGTATGCATGGACATATGTCTACGGGAGGTCCCTGGTCAGACCTGAGCAGGTCAATTCTCTAACAACACAATTGCGTCGATTGCATCAGTGGTACGAGAACGCCGCAAAGGCCGGGCATGATGTCTTCTAGGTGTCATATAAGAAAGAGCATTACTTCACGGATGACGCGATGTATATTCCGTTTTCTGAAATTTTCAGTTATTCAATCAAGACGCCCTCGACAAAGCCCTCGTCAGTTGCTATTGTTTGTAAGTGATTTATTTATGCAATTTAATTAAGTCTCTAGCTCTGCTCGTTCATTGCCTGTAATTATCTCACTATATTCTTTTGTACGCTATTATGCAGAATGAAGATTGTCGAATGCAGACAACGCCGCATCTATGACACTGGGTTCATTGACCCATATTATATTCATCAAGTGACCGTAAATAACCATCCCGCGGACACAGAGAAAAGCCTGCTCCGGTGGTTAGTGAAACAAAATACCTGCGCAAAAATACTTTTTCCTAACGCCTTCAAGTGAGTGATACTGTACCTTCTACACATTCTATTTTGCTTACTCGATGTTTAGTGTAATCGATGAGTCATGGACATATAAACGTGCGCAGATTCCACTGGATTATGCTAATCATTAGAGTTGACCAAGGAGTCGTTCAAGTCATGGACTCGTTAAGTAAAGATATGGACGAGTACCAAACCTTGATAGATATGCTCCAGAGGTAATTTCAATCATTATCGCTCTATATCGACCTCTTTCATTCATTTTCTGATATCAAGTAATTAATAACTCCTTTAATCATTTTCTTTTGGCGGGCAGGGTTTGGAAACGGTTCATCGTGAAGGTTCCGGGGGATTGGAAACCGGAGCTGTATTTTTATACCACCAAGGTAAGTAGTACTATATATATAGGTCCGCGCAACTCTTTAATTCTAGTTTCAATACCATTATCATGCTTGATTATTATTTGATTAAATTCTATTTTTTGTAAAGTGGTGTCTGAGGCAGCCACAAGGGACTAATTTATGTGCATACTACGTTTTCGAGTACATGCGCTCTTTTGTCAGTGAGCGGAATAGAGAAGTCAGAACAGCTGAAGTATGTATACACTATTCGCAATTTTTTATTACCATATTGTGTTGAGTTCCATTCATAAATTACAACTCACATATTCATATTGATCTAGATGGATCGAATGCGGGACCAGCTCATACCAATGAAGCGCCTAAAAGCAATTCAAGAGGAATTGGCGGGATTTTTGAACGAGGAGGTCCTGAAGAAAACTGGAGAATTTTATCACCCTAGCAATTATTTTTTGCCTCCAATGTAATTGATGTGATCTCGACGTGTGAGAAACGTGATGTCGGTGTAGTATAAACTTGTGGGCTTATGTATGTATGAATCAAACGTGACCTCGGTGTATTGTATACTTTATGTGTATGACTTGTTGTCTGCGCAACGTGATCTTCGTAAAAAATAATTAATTGGAAAACAAAAAATCGAAACCCCTAAAAAATAAATTAGCAGAAAACATAAAGCAGAAATCTTTGGTCCCGGTTCCCGCCAGGCGCGCCCTGGCCCGTGGCCACGTGGAGGCCCATCCGTCCCGGGTCGTAAACACCCGAGACGAAAGCCCCCCCCCCCCCCCATTTAGTCCCGACCCTTTAGTCCCGGTTGTAAAACCGGGACCAAAGGCCCTCTGGACCCGGGACGGATGGGCTATTTTCCACTAGTGCGAAGACACTTATATAGTGTTACGAAATGACTCTTGGCATCCTCTAGGTACCACCCATCCGTTATTCGGGACAAATACTCTCATGGTCTTAGCATGTATAGTAAATTTGAACACATTTGATGAGGAAATACTAACAACGTATTAACGACACATCTCGCAGTATATCAACGGGTTTATCCAGCACTATAATACATTTAAGAATGTGTTCTCGTGAATCATAACATTCTCGTATGATCTTACCAGTGTCCATTCCGGAAAATATGACTATTGATGATTCACGAACCAGAGGCCCGACTAAGGATTTCCTCTGAATCTTTCCATTCAAAGCATATTACAATTATAGCATAGAATCACAAAATATTTAATAATTAATATTAAGGAAATATAATAATGACACTTTTATTATTACTTCTAGGCATATATCTTTGTAGGTGGAAATATTACTATGTAGCATCCTCTTTAATAATAAAGACAAATCATGATAACCTAAAGTATATCCAAGTTTAAAAATACTCACTAAGGCTATTTTATTCAGATGGTTAAACTCCTGGGGTACAACTATATAGTTTTTTTTTGCGAAAAGGACATGGCATTAGAAGAAACACCAAACAGTACAAAACACGTCAACAAAAACAAAAATTACAACGAAATCATTGAGATGCCCTTCGTCTTCAACCTCCAGACTGTGTCGACGGCGCGTCGCCGATGCCGCTCCACCGTGAGCCGGCCTGACGTTGTTGGTTGCGGACGGGAAGTCGCCGAACGGGTCTAGAAGACCATATCCGTCCCGGTGACGAAGAAGAAGGAAGAACCGTCGATGAAGCTCTTTGACGATCCGGATAACGCCACCGCCAGAAGAAATCGTCGAGACCACACCACTCCCACAGGCTTCTCGACGTCGCCGCCGAGATGGGACTGAAGCCGGGAAGACCTTATTGAAACGAGACGCCTCCGCCGCCATCTGAGCACCGCCCCAAAAAATCTTGACCCAAACACCCGAAAACGGAGCCCTCCTGCCGACGAGGGCCGAGATCCACCGTGCCTCCATGGCCCGAAGGCCACAGAGGCAGGGCAGATCAGCGGCGGCCGCTGACGAGAGGCAGGAAACCTAATCGCCGCCTGGGAGCTGACGTACAGGACATACCGCTTCGCGATTCTACATTGATTTAAAAGCCGCCAATGTCCTATCTAGACTCAGTTATCATTTACAAACACTGGCAGGAACAATTTTTGCCTTTTTTTTTTGTTCTGCCAGCTCGGATGAGTGGCAATGCAAGCTATGAACAAGATGACGAATGTAAACTTTTTTTTTGCACAACTTGTTTTTTATGCTACCTCTCAACCTCAATTTACACTCAAAATGGCATTTTGTTGTTTACTAACAAGTTCATGATATTAGATAAAAAGGGCTAAAGAAAATCCTCACAAGTACATTTCGTATGTCTGAACTTGGGGGGGGGGGGGGGGGGGGGGGGGCATTGTGGAGACAGCGCTACCTTTCACATGCTGCTGCTCCTACTTTTTTGTAAAAATGAGACAATGCATTGCAACTTCTATCAAATTAAGATTGCCATGTCTATCAGACTAATAAGGATAACAATCTAAAGTACCTAGCCTTGCTGCAACATCTACATGTACCTTACATGGCTTGGACACCCAACAATATGTGGTTTGTTGAAGGTTTAACAGTTTCAAACAAAAAATATTTGATAGTAGTGGTTGTACACAGATTTACTAAATATTCACACTTTATAGCAACTAGCAAAGTGGCCCGCGCATATGCGCGGGGCAACCATCTTAATATGTCTATTATTCTTATAACTGAAAAATCTGTCAAGAAGGAAAATGCATATCAAGCACCTTCACGGGTGCCATTTCTTCTAGCTAGTTTAGTGCTAAATTGGTATGATTAGTGAAACTTCATCACCTGATTCCTAGGATAATTCAGTTCAAGAATAAAAGAAGAATTATGCTTACCATGGATGAAATTATTTGAAGTAAGGGTCACGCTTTCTTGGTTCCTGACAGGGGCAACACCTTGATGGTCAATTAAAATTTCTTACATGATCCCTAAAAGGGGAACAATTGTAGATAACCTAATAAAAAGTTAGCATTTAACTAAATCCTAGGATGACATGTTCAAATTTATTAATAATTTGTATGAAGATAAGTAATAACCTTATAATATTTTGATTAGTAGAGTAGTTGTAACTCTTTGAATTTATGTACTCCTACACAATATATATGCGTAAAATCACTAATCAATTGACCTTGTACTACTGAACTATGCTTAACTGACAGATATTGTACTTTTCACGTGGATCTAATTTTCACGATAATTTTGAAGTTTTGAATTAGATCAATTGCACTTTTGTCCGAAGTTTATGCATTTGCTGGTCTCGTGCAGATGCTTATTGTTCATTGTCTTACTTTGTGAATAAGCAGCTTGTTAGAAAATAAACAATATCATAATTTTCTTTAACCCTCTAAAACATCAGGGATGCATGGATATAAATTTTAACTATTTTCACAATATTATGTATTGTGCGTCCATTTTTGTCACGTATTTGTGCCCTACATGCTCCTGAATCCTGATCCCACTGTAAGGGAGGAATTAAAAACTCTCTCTTCACACGTAACCGGCCACCATAAATTCTCACAGCCACACCCATCTTCTGAAAAGCAGTCTAGGGCCTGTTTGATTCAAAGGATTTGCATAGGAATCTTGTAGGATTCAAATCCTTAGGAAATTTTCCTATGGTACTTGTTTGATTCATAGGATTGAATTCCATAGGATTTTTTCCTATGAAATCCTTTGCACTAGTTCCTATAGGAATTCTAAAATCCACTCACACCTCATTTTCAAAATCCTTTGCTTTTCCTGATGAAATCAAACAAAGATTGATGCATGTGAAATCCTGTAGGATTGAAATGGACATGACATTACAATTCTGCAGTTTTTCCTATCCTGTGAATCAAACAGACCCTAAAAAAGATTCACTGCTCTCACCTTTACACTTTATTACTTTATTATTATTATTACTAACTATATGAAAGACATGCCATTTCGCGAGCTCTCAGCGAATGTTTTACTGTGATGGACAGTGTTGAACAGTGCTGCCGGTCTTTTTGCAAAAAGGCCCCTGATTTTGCCGAGAATTACGATT
This sequence comes from Poa pratensis, assembly GCA_947311845.1. NCBI lineage: Eukaryota > Viridiplantae > Streptophyta > Magnoliopsida > Poales > Poaceae > Poa > Poa pratensis. The sequence goes on along the minus strand of CAMZMU010000057.1, from coordinate 31,421,358 downwards.
CGGTCCTTTTGTATATATACCAACCACTAACCCTAGGTACCTAATCCTCCTCATTTCCCCCCGCCCAGCTAGGGTTAGCCGCCCGGCTCCCCTGACCTCTCCTGCGCCGCCCGAGCCGTCGGAGATGGCCGGCCTCGACGGTGCCATCAGCCGCCCGCACCTCTCTCCCACCTCCTGCTTCCCCTCCGTCGCACGGCCTCACCACACGCGCGCGGACCGGAGCCGCCTATGCGGCGCGCGCCCGCCACCACGACCAGGAAGTTGCGACGCTGCTCTGCCGGCGGTCATCGTCGTGGGCGCTCTGGCCGCCCTTCTCTTCCTCGCGATTCTACAGCTCCGCTTGGGCGTTCTACCCGCGGTCATGCCCGTCCTGGGGGCGCTCCTATTCCTCCCGATTATACGCCTCCGCCTGAGCGTTCTAGCCCCGCTGTTGGTCGGCGTCTTCGCGGCCGTCCTTCCGGCCGTGGTCGTGGGCGTTCTAGCCGCGGCCGTTCTGCGTCCCTTTTTTCCCTCTTGATCTTATGCTCGCGCCTGCCGCGGTTCCTCCTGAACCTGACCTTACGTTTGCCTCTTGATCTCCTAAATTTAGAATTATAAGCTGGGATTCAACAGGACAAGACTCTGTCTACTTTGTTGTGATCTATTGAAAAGAGGTATGATACGCTCCATGCTCTCTCGCTCGCCCTAATTTTGTTTCTCCACAAAATCTGCTTACCTTAATTTCTGAATACAGTACACCATCTCTCTTTTTTTTTTGCTATAGATGAATGGATAGTTGATGGCTTCACGCAGCAAATAGTAGGCATTTAGATGCTACTTCGAATAAAATGAGGATGCCACTGGTGGTTCTTCATATAGTGTGCCGCGCATGGATCAGGCCGCATCAATGGAATCCCCTAATCATAACGGGCGTGCTTGTGTGGAGCACGGTTTGTGTGGAGCGCTGATCAAGGTTTGTTAGCTTTACTGAACTAATGCAAGTTGCGGTTCATGTTTACGTACGGGTTTGTTAATTATTGTCTCACTAATTTCTATCAGGATTAGTTGATGCTAATGCAACATATATGTGTCAAGTAAATAATTTATATTAGGGAGATACTCTCAGCATATGAATTCAGGTAGAATCTAGAAATATCATGCCCTTTAGTGGTCATATGTTTATTAACACAACAACTGACAGAGGATGTATCTTTCGAGAAATTCACTCCAGACTCATCTATGCAGCATCAAGCGTTACCAATTAGAGTCTGTACATGTTTAAGAATTCATCGTTAGATCTACTAAGGCTAGATGTTAATTAGTTTCCCAAGCAAGATTTATGTTTGTTAGACAAGAGGAAATCTATGAAGCACTACGTTTTGCAAGGAGGGAGTACTAATCTTGGAAAAGTAATCTACAAACTATTTTTACTGTCAGTGTTTCTTTATATATTACACCTATCTTCACTTTTCTTCTCATATATAGTTGATAGTTTGCAAGAAGTCTACATATGATTGACCTTTGCATGATGCCATGATTTATATGTCAACGGTATCTAGCTCAGCCGGTATGTTCTTTGATTTTTAATTTTGGGTAATGGCCTCTCCTATACATTCTGGAATGCATTATGTACATATATAAAGTTTTCAGAATTAGGTTAGTCGGGTTTCCAAATGCAGGCTAGCTTCATTTAGTCGCTCGAGCGTTACTGAAATTACGATTCTATTGAAATGTTGCTTCTAGATTTTTTTTGTACAAATTGAGTTGCAACTTGCACGGGCTGCAAACAATACTTTTTTAGACGCCATCATACTTATGTTACATTTTAAAAATAGATGTTTATTCATTCAGTTTGGTTAGTACTTGCTTTTCATAATTTTTATCCAGTCTATCTATTCATATATTGTGTCACTATGCACTTAGATTCTCTTAACGGAAACCGCAGGAGATTGCATCCAGCATTATATTTGGTGGCTTTGGCATGCTTGAAGAAGAAAATGGAGCATCAGGAATTTCCTAGAGCTGCACTTATTTTATATCCATCAGTTAAGCAAAAAAAAAAATTGATGGGAAAAAAGGAGTTGATATGGGGACATCATGGGTGGAATGCATTAATGATTTTGTCAATCTTATCTTTGCGCAGTTGAGCTACTTAGCATTGTGGCACTGGATAAGCAATTAAGGATCTAATTTTAGTCTCCTATGCTTTCAATGAGGATGTCTCTGCTTAGAACTTCTTGCCAGCTGAGACCTTAAGCTCTGATTTTAGTCTACGTTTATCTCTACAGGCCCTTGAGGAGGTAAGACAAGTGCAGGTGAGCTCCCCATGATCAATGGGCACATTCGTGCGGTACTGATAAATGCACAGCCAGACAGTTTTATCAATTCTACTTCAGAGGCATTTGCCCCATGAGGCTTACGGCTACCTATAGAAGGTCAAGGGTACCCCAAAACTCAGATTCTTCTCACAGGTTAGACAGGTTGTTAGTTTGTACCATCTGTAGATGCATTTTCCATCTCTCACCAAGCGCCAGTTGACGTTACTACAGCGCCGAACTTCATTTACTTTACTCCCCTGGTTCCCTAGAACCACGCCTCTTGAATTGCCAGGTGATAAGGAAATAAGTAGACGAGGGAAATTTAGGTTAGCTCTAGATTCAGTCCCTTGGGAGCTAGGAAGGTTCTCTTATTAAAGTGACTTGTGATTAATGCCACTGTCGAACTGGCAGTCAAGTCGTTGCAATCTTACCTTTCTGTTTGGCCTACTTTGATTATATGACTTGATTATTTCGGAGTGTGAACCAGCTTCCATATTTGGGTGGCGCCTGCCATAGGGGATGTGGATAGTTTGAGTCCATGTGATATGATATGTTCAGTTTAGTTCAAATAAAAGTCTGGATTTTCCCGCCCATTTCTGTTTTATTGTTCGACCATGTTGGTATAATATGCTTCTGTGTATTGTTTGTGGCCGTGAACTATGCCATTTTAGTACCTTGGTATCTGTTCCCTTTTTGATGATTGTCCATAGACTTGATTGTTTGTGAATGTGAACGAGCTGCCATTTTTGGTATGATAGGATATGATCAGTTCAGCTAAAAAAAGACGTGGTTTTCGCACCCATCGCCATTTTGTTATTCGGGGCTTGACGCTCTCCGGTGGCTACGGCCTTCTCCGGTGAAGCTACGGGTTGTTCTTCTTGTGTGTTCTCTGAATATCTCTGACTATGCTTAAGTTTTTCATCCTACTTTGATGAATATGAAGCCCCAGATGTCCAGTCAGTTTTATTTAGTGACTGAAATATTTAACTTGCTGAAGTGTCAATTGTAATTGAGGTTTTTTTTAGAAAAAAATCAGGTTTATTGTCCATTTAATTGGTAAGATTATCATGTTATTACAGTGGCCATGTGTTATTCTTCGTTAAGTGGCTTTCATGTGTGTTGCTTCTACCTGCATACAGACTGCTATGCTAATGCTCCCAAGTCACGTTTTCTTGCCTGTACTTTTAGTCATGAAAAATGAACGGAAATCTTCTGAATTAGAACCATTTAGGTTAACTGATTTTGTATTAAACATCCTTTATTCCTGATTGCTTTTATGTTCTCCATAAGCTCTGTATGAATACTCAGGAATCAAAATAATGGAGCACCTGATTGTTTATTATAGCAATCATATACTTCCTAGATGCGGTTTTTCATACACGCAAATGAGTACCTTTGTGGTCTGCCTTATTTTTCTTTTAACACCTCATGATATTTCTCCCATTTGGTGCAGGTTGGTAAAAATGTTAAAAATGTGAATTTGACCTTCACGATGAGAGCCGAAATAATTAATGGTCAAGTTGCTGATCAAATATGAAAATTTAGAAGACAAACAAAATGAATTTGAGTTAATAGTTCAGTTTGTGAGGGAAATATTTTTGTTCTGTTACGGAAGAGGTCCATATGCATGTCTCCGAAAAGCATGCGAACTGTCATTCAGTGTCTTATTCAAGTTCAGTGGCCCGATCATGCCGATTCCGGTTTGAGGGGTGCATGGAGGTACCGGCGTGGCGTCCCTGTCTCGCAGTGCATTGCCAAGGCTGTGAATAAGAAAGAGAAAATATGGATACAGTTATATTTTTTTGAAATCCGAAGAGCTCAGATTTACAACTACTGTCATGGGCAGGCCACACAACCTTTAAATTTTCTCTTCCAGCTAATCATATTGCATATTTTAAGATAGTAACTTCCTGTAAGCATATCGTACATTTATTATGATTCCCTTTTTTATTCTATTCTTTCAATGCAATTATTAAATTCATGTTTCAATCAGTTTATGGTGTGGTGTCAATGAGGTGTTCTGATTCTACTTACACACCCATCATTCTAAGCTGATACTTCTAAATTATGTGTTATCCAAACAAATACGCCTTTGCATAGAAAAATGAAAGAGTCCTCTGAAACCAGAGACCATTTAGATAATTAACATGCTATGAAATAGAAATTGATCAACAAATCAAGATGATAGCAAAAATTCTCACCAAGGGCGCGGCGTGACGCTGCGCCGAATTCAACTAGTCTTTTTTTATCCACCGCTGTTCTCCGCTCAACCTCGGAGGAATCAGTTTCGCCGGTCCAGTGACAAATCTGGTTGTCTCCCTCCTAGGAATCCACCAAATTCAGATTCCCGACATTCTCCCTCTCCCACAAATAGTCTATGAATGCAGCATGAGGTAGTGATTTTGGAGGACCATGGCGGACGTCCGTGCTGAAGAGGGTCAGTCACCATCGGTCAGAGCATGAGCTCGAGGCTTGCGACGCCGGTTGGGGCTTATGGTCAGCGGTCTGCCGGCCGTCTAATTGCAGAGGATAGAGGGCTTGGTGGCTGGTGTTTTTTCGAATCGGCGAGGACGCTGCCATGAATTGGTACCAGCCTGTATTTTCTAACTTTTTTTTCGAAAGTACTTTTTTTCTAGAGCAATTGTTAGGAGCTCTGTCTTTTAATTAAGAGTAAAAGGTTAACTGTTTACAATTCATGAACCATGTTTTTAGATGAAAGACGTGTGAAAATCTGAAGAAAAAAATTGGTACTACTTGTGGTTTTGGGCTACAAAACTGAGGGTTCGTCTGCAAGCAATTCCTAGTAAAGACATTGTCTTCTTCATACTTGGCATAACTGATAGTCTGATAATACGAACACATCCTGTAGTCTCATGTTCCAATTAATTTAGTGCCAACATGAAACAGAAAGTTATTACCTTGGAGCTCCAATCAGGTTAACAGACCCACACGTACTTCTAGAGATTGATTCAATCTATACGCTGATGCATATCTATCTGGATAGGAGTTTGCATGGCAAATGTTAGTTAGGAAGATAATGTTTTTAAATTCACTGGTCATTCTGAAGTTTCAACGAAAATACTGCAGCTCCGTGTAATAGTATTTGGTGACTGCCCCTTGAGGTTACCAATGATCAAGCTATAGTATTTTTTTTACAGAAATTGATCAAGATGTACAACAAAGCATGGAAGTTAAACTATTAGGAGTTACCTTGGTGTGCTCCGTGTTAAGAACCTGCCTCATGTAGGACTTCATCATATACTGATCTCCTAAAAATCTTAGCAGTTTCTTTGGTACCGGAACATGTTATGGAAATGACATAACTGAAGTCCCAAAACTAATTGAGACATTTCTAGGGAGGAACAACTGAAAATATAAGATATGTAGTTGACAGAACCCGTTCAACGTGCATATATAATTATATATAGGTCATCAAGATAACTTACCACTTTTCTGTGAGTTTTCTAAGTAAAAAAACGGTGGCATATCAGAGTGCACCACACCTTGATTACTGACGGAGCTTATTCCGCAAGCTCAGCTTATGCCTGCGAATTCCTGGACCGCATCCCGAAGCCTCACCTTGATTTGGTTTGGAAAGACGAAGGTGGAAGGAAAAGTAAAACTTTTTATGTGGTTTCTCCTTCAAAACCGTAATAGGACCGCGGATAGACTGCTTCGAAGAGGATGGCCTTGCTCTGTCACTTGCTGCCTTTGCGACCAAGCTCCAGAAATGGCAGTCCACATCGCTTTGCTTTGTCCTTACACCAAGCAGGTCTGGTCTCTGTTTGCTGCAACCAATGCCGAGCTTGCAAATGTTGCCCTGACAGCCTCTTCGCTGAAAACCTGGTGGTCGAGAATCCCCAAATGTGTACCCAAGCAAACTCAGAAAAAACCAATGATGACAGCCTGCTATATTGTCTGGTACCTTTGGAAACAAAGAGGCAGAAGAGTTTTCGAGGGCAAGAACGTCACCGAAGCTGGATTAGTTAAGTTGAACAGAGATGATGTTGCTGCTGTATGCCTTGCCTGGGGGTTTTGACCTGGGGCTTTTTTGACCGATTTGGTGCTTCATAGCTTTAGATAGTGTCTTTCTTCTTTAATTCTATCCGCCATTTTCTTGGCTTGTACAGTTTTCCGCCTTCTATCAATGCAAAGCAGAGCTCCTGCCGTTCAGCCTAAAAAAAAGTGTAGCATAAATGGAAGTAAAATTTCTGTAATTTTTCAGTCAACAATGTTATGCATCCCCTTTGCACAACAAACGTCACAATCAACCAAACCAATTTGGCCCAGAAAGTTCAATGAGAATATATGAACCATATACATTAGCTATATTTGTTCAAATAAATGATGGAAAGCATGCAAAAAAAATCTTGATAACTGAGCAGCCAATTATTCTTTCTACAGGCTACATTACTGAAATAGACCTACTAAGAGAAAGAAACATACCATTACTGAAATAGACCTACTAAGAGAAAGAAACATACCGGCTATAAGAAAATAATCAATAAATTGCATTTATAACTGCAATAGAATTTCATCTGAATGTTCTCTATGCTGAAAATAAGCTCAGTAATACTAAAATTCACCATGAAGCATTTGTACTTTTAACAAAGGAACAATGTAAGTCTCAATCCAAGTTTATTTTGGCAACCGTTTGTTTTCATTAGACAGCATGTATGCTTATGCAACTGCTTTTTACACAGAATATCACTATATTGATTGGAATACTTCTTCCTTAGTACATGTGTACCGTAAATAAATGGGCGTTAACTTGGTGTCACTCCTCATCAGAACAAAAGGATGAGCCTCCAAAATAACACATGTTAGCAAGAACAGAGGATACGAAAGATTTTACCTTGAAACAACCACACTATTTACTTTCACTCTGATACCATCAAACGTACCTAGTGGATGTGCTGTGGCAATCACCAAAATACAGTTTCCGATCTCGTGTTTTCCTTCCGCCGCTGAGTTCGCAACGCTGCCGAAAATTCCGATCGTTCAAGAGCAAGAGCAAGCTACCTCGTTCACGTCTAACTATTCACGTACGAGTACCGGTCCATCAGCTTCGTGTGACCAGCTGATTGATCTAGTGTACCGATTGATCAGCTTCGTGTGGCCAGCTGATTGATCTAATGCCTACGTACGTTATTAATTAGCAAAGAAAAAATCAACAGGCAGCCGTTTCGACGGTGGAGGATGGTCCCCTCTGCATGGTTGCGGCGCGGCCGAAGGCCTGAGAGGTCGATGGCTGCGGGGTTCGAGCCACGGGCTGTACCTATGTCGTCCGACTGCTACCTGGATAGCTAGGCGTGTGGACCTGTCGTCGTGCTCCCTCATCCGATCCGTCGCTTTTGCGGTGGTCTTTATGTCGCGACACAGGGTTGAGCTCGTGGATGCCAAGGCGGCGGCCCTGGAAGGAGAGGCTGCATGGTTGTCGCCGGCGGCAGCATCGCAGTGGTGGTGGTCGTCCCTTTGGCCATGTGGGTGGCGAGGGGATTGGCGGTCCTGGTGTCGGTGCTTCGGCGGCGGCTCCCTGGTCAGGCTCTGAAAAACCTCGTGTTGTTTCCTAAGTTGGCACGTGTGTATGGATCCGAGCGAAAGCTTAGCGCCCCGGTGTTGGCAACGGTGATGCTTGCGGGTGTCATTACCCTCTTGGGGGCGTTGCTGTGGATCCTCGCCGTGACTGAGTTCCGGGTGAAAGACCTAGCGCGCATTGCAGGCTCGATGACGATGGCGCGTCACGTCATTACCCTCTTGGGGGCGTCGTCGTGTAGCTCAGGGTACTTCTAGGTGCAACACGTTGGTGCCACTCCTTCGGTGTGAAGCTTCGCTTCTCGTGTGGTGTGGCTTTTCCTGTTTTCTTGTTCGGTGTTCGAGTTGCTGGCTCGCCTCCATATTGTTTGCTGATTTTTTTTGTTGACCTGCTTGTATGGGGTTCCCCACCACTTTGTATCGGTTTGGTCGGATGAGGCTTTATTTATAAAGCGGGGCTACGACCTATTTCGTCTATCGCTGCGGCGCCGGACTGGCCAAGAAGAAGATCGATCCCTATGATCACGCACGGTACGCAGCGGCCACTGCTGGATACTGTAGTCGGATTGGGTTGGCTCCATGCGCCATTGCTGGTTTTTGTAAATACGTGATGCACTTTGACCTCGAGATCGCGTCTGCTAGGTCAAGATTATGGACGATGCCACGGCCGGAACCGCGCGAGAAGGAAGCTTTATGTTCTTCTTTTTTCTTTTCTCGGGAATTGGAAACGAAAAGGTATTTTACATAATGGCATAGGTGGGTAATTTTCAACTTCAGTTATCAAGATCAATTGGCTGTGGTTTACTGGGATATAAATTAGACGGTCGGATGTTTCTGATTATTGTGGTAATTTCTAGTCAATTTCTCTAATATCTGGTTAGCCCATAATTTACTTTTAATATATAATAGATGACACACCCAGTTGAAGGAGATATGCCTTAGAGGCAATAATCATTGTTATTATTAATATTTGTTTTATAATTAATGTTTATGTTCCATGGTATAACTATTGTGAGTTCTGAATTTAGATTCAGATGAAAACCCATACGCACGTCTGGAAATATAAAGACAAAGTATAGTCTAGTCTTGCCTTGCCTTTTAAGACTAACTCATTGGTTGTATGATGGCCCTGCTCTCCGGGTCATGGGTACGAATTATACCGACAACAATGGGAGCACATTGTTGGCAGAACAATGTTGATTGGACAGACCCAACCGTTGGATATAATATGAGGCCTTATCATCACAGTGTTGTTAATAATATCATAGAAAGATCATCGTACTCACATATCCTTTGACCATGAGGGTGTTAGGTTCGTGCATGTTTGAAAGGTTACTTTGGTTCGGTTTAACGTCACACCGTAACTGGGTGATCATAACGGCAGCTTCTCGATAGCTCGTAAAATGTGTATTGGACTTAATGATCCTAGACTGGGAATTGCTCCTTCGGCGATGGATAGATACTTCCGGGACCCAATTGGTATGACGATATTCGTCAACGTCTCTACGCAGACACAACATGATGTAAATCATGGGGATACCGGAATACGATAGCGAGAAAAGTGAAACAAACCGGCAACGAGGATATACACATAAAGTGATCAAGAGTTGCTTCACACATATATCGGAGTATCTCACCTCGGGTTTTGTTTAGTATGGCAGAGCAATGGGAATCATGTAAGGGAACCTAACAGGTTCATTCAAACACAATTGTATAATGGTTGGAATCAATATGGTCGTCCACGGCTCTGCTATTGATTATTGATCAGAAGAGTTTCGGGTCATGTCGCTCGTTATCGAACATGTAGGGTCACACGCTTAAGTCTATTTCAGTCGGTTGTGTATGTTGAAGGTTTAGAACAAGAGAGAGTGTCATCGGAATAATTCCGAAGTGATCGAAATTATTTTCGAGAGATTTCAGAAGCGTTGCGGACTGATCCAGTATGCGGTTCCGCATGTTCCACCACTTCTCCGTTCATTTCCAGTACTGATCGTGAAACACCAAGAGAAGCAGGATTACGGAAGTTAAATAATCGGACATACGATGTCGCCGAGTCATAGAAATAGGTTATATTGATATCAAAATATTTGGATAAGAAACCTGAAGAGTTTCGGAGTCCCGCATAGGTCCCGGTGAATCCTAAAAGGCACAGGAAGGTCCTGGAAGGTTCTATAATATTCCGGGGGGGGGGGGGGGGGGATCTCATGGGCTGTTCACTTGGTTCAACCCAAGTGGGGGCAGCCACATGGGCCAAAAGGCCCATATGGGGCTGCCTCCCCCACTTTTCTTGCCTCCAAGGCAAGGGAGGTGGGGGCGGCATCTAAGGTTGGAGGGGCGGCGGCTAGGGCTGGAGGGAAGGCACCCTCCACAATTCCTAGCTCGCCTAGGCCTCTAGGCCCATTTAGGGACGACGGCTTGGGTGGGGGGAGGCTTTCCCCCTCCTCCAAGTCTCCCCTCCCACCCTCCTCCTATATAGAGGGGAGCCCCTCTCCCCTCAACACACAAGTTGATCTTTTGGGTTTTGAAGTGTGTCCTCTCCCTTAGATCTATTCTCTGCATGTGAACTCTCAAAGGGGTCATACCTTTGATCCTATTCGAGCGGGAGCTGACGTTGGAGAGCTGGATGCGGGGAATTAGTGACATCCTCACCACTAGGCTTAGACGTGAGGATCTTCAACATGCTTCATCAATGCTTAGATTTGTTCCTTTTGCTTTATTGACAATATCTTTAAATTACACAATTTGTCAACATCGATTATCTGTGATAGAGACATGATTGATACAAGTCATCTGCGACAATATCTCTTCAAGGCATTGGGAATCAAAATACATCTAAGCACATCTTATCGGCCACAAGATGATGGGCACGAAAGAGTAAATTGACGTCTAGAAATATATTTGAGGTGTATGTCTTTTGCTCAACCAGTAAAATGGAATTCCTAGTTATCCCTAGCCGAGTGTGTCGGACTAGTGGAAACCAGGGTACCACGGCCCATATGCCTTTGGCCCAGGAGGCCGAGCGCGAAGAACAAGACAATTCAGCGGTCAACAAGGGTGGCCCACTCCTACAAGCTTATCAGAGGCTCGCACGACCGAGTCCAGCAGCTTCAGGAGCCAATCCCGCCGCACAGCTAAGAAAGGACCTTGCGAGACGGCCCTCGCGAGGGAGGCCAGGCCGGCGAGCCTCACGTGGTACAAGACAAAGGCGTGGCACGCCCGTGACCCCGCGCCAGGGACCATGTGCGGTTGCGTCTTCCCAGAGTGACGCGCTCGTCCGCAGAGCGTGACGGCCAAAGCTTTCCACTTTGGTGATTAAAGGATGCCGACCAACTACGGCAAGCAAAGCGGAGCCCAAGACTTCCCTCTTTGGTGCAAGACGGCCGGACCGGCGCTACGCGCCATCAAGGACGTCACCGGCAACGTCACCGACAAGGCCTTACGACTGTGCCATGGACGGTGGCTTTATCTGAGCTAGGGCAGTGCGCCGGTACCTGTTCTTGGTGCTATGTGGCAACCCTTCCCGCCTAAACATTTGGGAAGAGGACCGGAGCGCTATAAATAGGGCCTCACTGCGGCCTTGGAGAGGGATCATATCATCTTCTACCTCGCGGCCAGCACCACCACTTGTACTGTAATCGTTCCGAGCAGTGCAATCCATCACAAGCAGGAAGTAGGGTTTTACACCTCCACGGTGGCCTGAACCTGGGTAACTGTTGTGCCTCCTTGATGTGCATGTGTGTCTTCTTCGCCGAGGTCACCGAGAGTTTTGTCGAGAGCGTGTTTCAGTCCCCTACGTTCGAACAACACTACGCTTGAGTTTCCTTCGGGAGTAATCCTCGACATTTGGCGCGCCAGGTAGGGGACTGAGGTGCTCTCTTCGTTCTTCCTCACCACCATGGTAGACACCCGCAGCAAGGCGGCCGGCCAGGCCGGCCCCATGTCCGTCATCGGTAGCTCACGTGAAGACACCCCTATCGCCACCCCCGAAGGGGAGGCGGAGCGTGGACCAGAGGGCACGGGGGCTCCCCGGCTGAACACACCCCCGCCGCCCGGCGGCCACGTCGCGCCTGCTTCCGTCCAGGCCCTACCGACACTGGAAGTTGCACTGTTGTTGGCGCAGGAGCTTCTCTGACACCGCCCCTCAGTGGCCGGGCTCGCCGCATGGCTGGGGCGCATCACTGAGCTTGTCGAGATAGCCGCTGAGCATGCGCCACCCGACCTGACTGGGTTGCCTGAGGAGCGGGAAGAAGAAATGCCCCGCAGGCACGTGGCCTGCATCCTCCGGGCAGGCCATGTCTCCTCCCTCGTCCGCACCGCCAAGCGCCCGCTCAGGATGGTGGGTGCCGCTCTCCCCCGTGGCGGGACATACCGGCCGCGCAAGCGCACGCGGCCTGAGATCTCCTTCGATGCGAGCGACCACCCGGAGGACACCTCCAAGATCGGGGACTACCCGCTGGTCTGCACCCCCACCATCAACCACGTCTCCGTGGCCAGAACGCTCGTCGATGGCGGAGCGGGCGTCAACCTCCTTTCCATCCAGGCGTTTGCAAAGCTCCAGGTGCCTTTCGATCACCTGACCCCGGCGGACCCGTTCGCCGGGATCGCTCCTGGCGTCGAGCATCCGTACGGGTGGATCACCTTGCCGATGACTTTTGGTACCTATGCCAATTGGCGCACCAACTGCATCACGTTCGAGGTGGCCGACATCCGCCTCCCATGCAACGCCGTCCTAGGCTACCCAGCCTTGGCCAAGTTCATGGTGGCCCACCACCCCGCCTACAACGTCGTCAAGATACCAGGCTGCAGCAACACCATCACCATCCGCTGCGATGAGAAGGATTCTGTGCACACTGTCGTGGATGTCTACAAGGTTGCGGCTGCCACCTACCCCGCCGACAAGGACACCCTCGACTACATGGCGCCCTCCAAGAAGAAGCAGTTCACCTCCCAGGAAAAGGCTGCGGCAAAGAAGGCGGCGGCCCAGCACCCCGCCGAGGCTTACCTAGCCAAGCCCTACGCCGCCACAGCGCTACCCGCCAAGGCCCGCCCCAAGGCTCCGCCCACCATAGGGGCTCCCGCCAAAACCCCCTGGTTCCAGAGCCACTGGTCATGCCAGTACACAAGCAGACGGCCTCCTCCTCCAAGGGGTCGACTGTCGCCAAAAGATTAAGCCTAGCCCACAGCGGCTCAGGGGCTACCCCGCAAGTGGCAAAGCCCAGCCTCCCTAGTAGGAGGACTAGCACGACACTCTCCACCGGGCGGCGACATGCTCGCCGTCGCGGCTTTTTGTGTCTTCCAGCTAAGACATTCTCCATCGACACCTTTCCCAGTGTTCATCCTAGGCTGAAGAAGACTCCAACACATCCTGCGTGTGACCCCGTGATCGCACGGCGGCTATTTATTTCTGAGGGTGCCACGCGGCCACTACAGGCTCAATGAGAACCCCCTTCACGAGGATCTCCCTGCCCAAAGCGGCACTTTTTGTAATGAACCCATTCATTCAACAAAAACAAAGCGCTTCGCGCTGAACATACCCTTGTATGTCCTTACCTCTCGGTAAGCAAAACTTTTGGTGCACGCTAATTTCTCCCCTGCGTGTTACATGAGCGGGGGCTGGAGCACGGTGTCTGTGCTCGGGTCAGTCCCAGCAGCTCCGAAAAACCCAAGTAAACCATGAGTGGATTCGGTGGGACGCCCTCGTACACGCCACCTCCCAAGGTCCTTGGTGCTAAACTTCCTCGTGCAACACTAGGCGCGAACCTGCAAGCGTGCACCATCACAACTCTTGTTGTCTTTGCTTCTGTCGCAGAACAGGACGCAGACGCGGGGCAGAACCCCAAGAAGACAAGAGCCCACGAGGTGCGGCCGGCATCCGCCACATGCTTCGAGAGGCTCGACAGGCCAAAATCACTCCTCAGGGTCTCCGCTCCACCAAAGCTAAGTTCCCTTTCTAAAGACATCGTGGCTCTGTCCCTTGAACCCTATGGTCTGTTTGAACGTCTAAAGGGAACTCCCGAGCGTAAAACCTCAAGAGTCCTTACCACCTCGCGGGGTCGCATCAGTGCGCTCGGGGGCTGGAACCAAACGACGTAGAACATACCAAATTGAATGAAGCGGCACGAAAGCCCCATGATGCAAGGAAGCAGGAACTAGTATCTGGAACATAAGTCTCACTTATTACAACCCAGGGAGTCAAGAGGAGTCACATGCTTGGCAAGGCACGGGAGGAACCCTAATCGGTGGCATAACAGCTTTCTACGGCATCTTTGGCATTGCCGTCATCCTCCCCGTCCTCGGAGCCCGTCGTGCCTGAGTCACCCTCGTCACTCTCCTGGGCGGCGCCACGGACGAACGTCGCTGCAAGGATCTTCACCAGGCCCTTCACCTCCTCAACCAGCGATGAGGGGAGCCCCTCCGGCATGGGCCGCAGCAAAGGAGCAGGATCCACAGTCGGGTGGAGGTACCTTAGGTTAGAAAGAACACGAGTAGTGGCCGAGCTTAGGAGAGTTCGACACTCCGCCTCTATGATGTTGTTCACCTCAGAGGCCGCCGTCTCCAACGTCTGGACAAGGCCGTCAAAAAAGCGAAGGAAGGCAGCGCCATCCGTGCCGGATAAGGGCGCCAGCCCCTTGTCCCCAAGGCATTCGACAACATCCTGGGCACGCGAGGCCAAAAGTCCAAGCGCTCTGTCCTCACCGCAGCTTGCCACGGGCGCTCCGGCCGAAGGCCCAAGCAGCGCAAGAGCAGGCCCTGATGCGGACGCCACCTGTCCCTGCAATTCAACAAGTGCACTTCAGCTAGCATCTTCGCCTCGGCCGACGTCCGCAAGGCGGTCCTTACCTCTCAAAGCTCTTTTACAAGCTCGCGAATCTTCTCAAGAAGCTCGCCCTCTCTGGAAGAGAAACCGGTTCGCTCAGCTTCCATGGCCAAGCCATGCTCCTTCTCGTAGGCCTCGCGACAAGCCTGGACCTTCATCTCAACCTCAGCCTCGGCCCTTGCCGACTCAGGCTCAAGGTGGGCAGCATGAGCCTCCTTCGCCGCGGCAAGGGAAGCCTCCCGCTCTGCGATCGAAGCCCGCTCACACTCCAGCCAAGAGAAGAGCTCCTCGTGAGTCTGCTCACGCTGGGCGACGACCACCTCCCTCTCCTAGAGTTTCAGCGAAGCCTCGTGGGTCTTCTCCTCCAGGGAAGCCTCACATGACTCCACCTCCGACAAACGCTCCCTGGCGCGGCGCAAGATCTCCTCAGCTTCATGGGAAGCCTTGCGTCGGGCCTCCTCAGCCTCGAGCAAGGCCCGCTCATGGCGATCGGTCACCTCCTTGTCCTTCCGGCAAAGGTCCCCCTCGGCCACGCGCAGTTGGTACCACGCCTGTGCAAGCCGGGCACGCTCCCGAGACTGCTGAGCCTCCACCGCGCGAGCCTCGCCATCAAGTGCACCCAGCGTGTCTAGCAAGGCACGGCAGGCCGCGCCGCTGAAGGTCTCCCGGCTACCGGCCACGGTCAGGACGTGGCAGGCTGAGGGTTGGTGACTGGCCTCAGCTGGGGCCCCAGGAGATACAAAGGCCTTCGCAGCCGCGAGCTACACCACGTCATGGTGCGCCACGGGGAGCTCCGCCCTCCTGTTTCTCTCACTGGGCCAGGAAGGCGCGGGCGTGGAACCGCTGGAGCCAAGCTCCTCCGACCGGGCCCCCGTGTCAGGAGACCGCGGGACCGCTTCAGGCGTCATGACGCTGCTACCAGCCGGGACGACGCTCTCAAGGGGCGGCGCGGCAGCTCCAGGGGAAGAGCCCGCGAGGGACTCCGCACAGGCCCCCGCGGGAAAATCGCCCACCATGGTGTCAGGAAGCGAATCTGGCTGCTGCGCAAACGGTGACAGGACCCCTACATCGCCTGCCGCACCATCCTCAGCCTCCTCGTCGCCTGAGGAGGCGGCGGGAGGGTCCTCCACGTCGGAAGCCTGCAGACGCGCAGGCCCAGCTGCCCTTGACGCAGCCGCCACCGCTTCGTGGGCCGGAAGGCCTTTCGATCCATGAGGCCTACTCTTCTTCCCCTTCTTCCCCGGTGGAAGGTCCCTGGACAAAGCCAGGGTGAGAAGACTCAGAGAAGGAAAGGGGAACATGAAGCAAAAGCCAAAAGTAGGAAGGAACTTACTCGTCACGAGCAACCCAGGGGCGCCTCTTTAGCCCTGAAGCGGGGGCCGCCACCTTCGAAGCTGAAGTTCGGGCCTCACGAGGACCAGCGGCTGGAGCAACAGGTGGCGGGGACGTCCCTGCCTCATCGACGGTTTCCTCGTCACTAGAAGAAACCACAAGCTGGCAGCGTCTGTGCGATGGTGGCACCATCCTGCTCCGCGTCTCCTCATCTGTGGAAGAACTTTCAGCCGCCGCGACCGAAGGCCTGGCGCCCTCACCAACGGCAGGCGCGCGGAAAAATCGTAGCGGGTTCAGCCTCTCCCCAACCTGGTCGGGCGCGCGTAGGTCCCACCAGTCAAAGCTGGGCATCTTAGCCACAACTTCATCGAAGGCATCGAGCTGGTACAGAGGAAGAGCTTGGTCTGTTAGCCAGCCAGGCTTCTCCGCCGTGTATAGCAGCCTCATCAGGTCACCAAGCTCCGCGGCCTTAAGATCCTGAGGGGACAAGCACATCGCGTCCGACACCCCGTCATACTCCCACACCCGCTTGGGGTGGTCTTGGAGCGGGGCGATCCGGCGCTCGAGGAACTCCTTCACCACCAGCTGCCCCGTCAGACCGGCTTTCCGCAGATGCGCCATCGCCTTCTTCAGAGGATGGAGATCCCCGGTGACCTCCTTGAGATGAGCCCACTCCTCCGCTGCCTTCACGGCCGGGCGGTGGGGACTTCCAGAAGTGGGTTCACCTCAACGGCGTCCAGGTAGACCCATTTCTTGCGGAAATCCTCTTGCTTCTTGGGGCCCTCCATGTGGATCAGAGAATCCGCCATGTCGTCCGCTACCCGAAAGCAGACGCACCCGGAGCGTTGGTCCGGGGCCGTAAGACGTAAGCTGAAGAACGTCCGGAAGAAGGCCACGGAGGGCACCACGCCCAAGAACCCCTCGCAGAGAAAAGCGAATATCGCCAGCGTGAGCACGGAGTTCGGGTGCAGGTGCAGAGCTTGGATATGGTAGTGATCCAAAACCGCCAAGAAGAATCCAGAGAAAGGGGGGACGAGCGCCACAAGGATGGAGTGAAGGAAGAAGGGGTACTCCGAGGCCCTCCGGGGAGCAAACGCCTCCGTTCCCGGCCAGAGCCTGGCCTCCGGGCCCTTGGCCGTCGCCGCGGGCAACAGGCGCCGAGCCAGCGCGAGGCCCTCGCTCGTCACGCGTGAAGGGGGAAGGGCGACCCCCCAATCTTTCTCCTTCACCCCCACGGCGCACTTGCGCTTCCCGGCCATCTTGAACAAGGGGATCTGGGCAATGGGGAGCTCTGAATGGGAAAGGGAAGATGGAGCAGACAGGAATTCGCCTGGAGAGAATAGAAGGACCGCCGCGCCACGTACGGCCTAGGCTTTATGACCTACCTCAGCGGTTACCGAGGCGTCGCGGCCATCGTGGGCGCATGCGCACAGAACTGCCATGACACGCGTCATCTCCTGGGCCCGGCATCTTTTGGGCCCGTGCCGCTTCGCATCCAACGGTCGCAAGGCGTGCACGACACGGGCCCGGGGGCTACTGTCGGACCAGTGGAAACCAGGGTACCACGGCCCGTATGCCTTTGGCCCAGGAGTCTGCGCGCGAAGAACAAGACAAGTTAGCGGTCAACAAGGGTGGCCCACTCCTTCAAGTTTATCAGAGGCTCGCATGGCCGAGCCCAGCAGCTTCAGGAGCCAATCCTGCCGCACAGCTAAGAAAGGACCTCGCGAGGTGGCCCTCGCGAGGGAGGTCAGGCCGGCGAGCCTCACGCGGTACAAGACAAAGGCGTGGCACGCCCGTGACCCCGCGCCAGGGACCATGTGCGGCTGCGTCTTCCCCAGAGTGACGCGCTTGTCCGCAGAGCGTGACGGCCAAAGCTTTCTACTTTGGTGATTAAAGTATGCCGACCAACTGCGGCAAGCAAAGCGGAGCCCAAGACTTCGATCTTGGTGCAAGACGGCCAGACCAGCGCTACGCGCCATCAGGGACGTCACCTGCAACGTCACCGACAAGGCCTTACGACTGCGCCATGGACGGTGGCTTTATCTGAGCTAGGGCAGTGCGCGGTACCTGTTCTTTGTGCTATGTGGCAACCCTTCCCACCTAAACATTTGGGAAGAGGACCGGAGCGCTATAAATAGGGCCTCACTACGGCCTTGGAGAGGGATCAAATCATCTTCTACCTCGCGGCTAGCACCACCACTTGTATTGTAATCGTTCCGAGCAGTGCAATCCATCACAAGCAGGAAGTAGGGTTTTACACCTCCACGGTGGCCTGAACCTGGGTAACTATTGTGCCTCCTTACTGTGCATGTGCGTCTTATTCACCGAGGTCACCGAGAGCTTCGTCGAGAGCGTGTTTCACTCCCCTGCATTCGAACAACACTATGCTTGAGTTTCCTTCGGGAGTAATCCTCGACAGAGTGGTGGTAAACCAGCTTCCACACATCATTAAAGGTGACTCAGTTAATTCCAAGGCTTGTATGATTTTACCCACCTCAAGTTGTTCAGATGTTCTTGGTGGAGTCTAAAGATGCTGCCACAATGTTATAAACAAGACTATAAGCAAACTTGCTTACTAATGAAAATCTACAAGAGGCTAAAAAAAAAGAGTGATTCATTTAGCTAACAAAAACAGAAGTGAAAGGGAAGTCCAACTGGGAGATATGGTCTACCTTAAGGTACAACATTACATTATTCTTTCTTAGAGTTCACGGATGCGTCAAACTTCACTCTAAGTATTATGGCCCATTTCGAGCGCTTGCAAAAGTTGGTCTAACATACAAACTGCTCACACCCGATGGATGAAACAACATACAAACTCATGTTATCTCACTCAAGAAACAGGTTGGACATGTGGCAGTACTAGCACTTGCATTACCTATGATTTTGCAACACCAAAATTGGCAGTGAAATTGTTTTGAACTCAAAATTGATAACAAGAAAACAAGGAGATATCAGTGTGGCCTATTGTCTAGTGCTAGTGAAATGGATCAACTAGATGGCTCAATTACTTGGGAGGACTATATCTTCATCTGAATAATATTCCCTGACTTCTTCTAGCCTTGAGGAAAAGTCTGCTCAAAGATGGGGAATTGGAAAGAACTGTCTACCCGATGAACTATCTTATGAACATTCGGTTAACTCACTCACCACTTCACCCACCATATCCACATGTAGTCGTTCATCTGTGATCCCGCTATGATAATCCTTAGGGTTCGTTAGCTTTGCGACCCTGACACGGGCTGGACATGCACTTCTCGAGGGAGGAGCGGCAAGTGCTCCACACTTCTACAAGGATGGCGCTCGGTGACGGTACCTCGCCATCTTTGGGAGGATCGGTGGCTCGATGAGAAGGCTATAGGGAGATTGCGCCGGATCGGTGACAATATTATGGTTTAGGATTGAATAAATGCGGAATAAAACTAGGTTTAATTTATCAAGCACAAAACCTAAACAAGCAAGTTTCACCTATGTGCACCAATATAACTTATGCTAGGCAAGATAAGCAACTATGTGATAGCAACATATATACTTCAAGCTCTAAGGCTATCACAAAGATAATTGCATAAGTAAAGATCTCAGGTATAGAAATAACCGAGGCACTTGGAGACGATGTTTTATCCCAATGAAATCTAGTCTCCGTTGGAGCAGTGCAGAGTCACAAAGTGATCACCGAATAGCCGTCAATGTCACACTGTAATCTCCTTCATGCCACGAGCCTCTATGGGACACTTGAGTTTGGTCACCGAACCCGTACAAGGTTGGGCAAATCTCCACAACTTAATTGGAGACTCCCAAAAAATCTCGGCGGCTCCGAAAGCAATAGAGATGAACAAGGTTGAGGCACAATTCACAACTAAATTGTAGGCTCTCAACAAATCCTTCAAGCAACCAAAACTCTGAGACAACAACGACTCTCTAGGGCACTCCAACTACCCAAGACGAACAAGCTTCTCAACTTCACTTTCCATGTAACACCGTGGAGAACTCAAACCGATGCAACCGATCCAATGGGCAAATGTGGTCAAATTATTCACTCTCAAATCCCACCAAAACAACTAATGCTATGGAGAAACAAGAGAGGAAGAACAAGGAAGAACACCAAATCCCTCCAAGATTAAACTCAAAAGCTTCCCCTTACGAAGAGGAGAGATGGGTTGGTAGAATAGTAGATCTAGATCTGCGCTCTCTTTTCCCTCTAATTTGAGACAAGAATCATGGAGGAATAGAGAGAAAGCAAAGCTTCAAGAGGTCAACAATGGGGGGAAAACTGTGCTCAAGAGTTAGGAAACCTTTGGGAAGAGGTCCCATTAAATAGGACTTCAATAAATCTTCTCGTTATGCTCTGGACAGTTAGGCCAGAAATTCCGGCCTAACTCCGGCCTAGCTCCGGACTAGACACCAGAGACACACGCCAAAAGGCTCAGCTCAAAAATATGGAGATTTATGATTCGGTCCGGAGACTCCAGTGTGTTTACACCCGAGACTCTGGCCTACACAAAACTGCAGAAACACCAAACATGAAAACAAACATATCTTGATCATCCGGACTCTGTTTTTTATGTTCTTGGGCTCGTTGGATTCACCACAAAGAGATATACAAGAGCAACGTAGAGAAACATCATAGTACAACATGGGAGGATAAAACCAAATGATGAAATGTTTAACCTCTCAATAAAAGAACAACCGGTAAGACGTCCAACACCAAAAAACTCAACAAGTTTTTCATATGAAATCTCTTTCGGTGAACTTGGGCTTGTCATGAAGAACACGACAATCACACAAACCTCACATGGAGAAAACCCAAATAATAACCAAGAAAGATGATGCCAAGGATGCAAAGGTTTGAGCTCTCTACAAAGGATATGCGGCACACTTCACAACTTAATTGAAGGCTCCCAAAAAATCCTGCAAGCCACCAAAACTCCGAGACAACAACGACCGTCTAGGTCACTCCAATTACCCAAGAGGAACAAGTTTCTCAACTTCACTTTCCACGTAACACCGTGGAGAACTCAAACTGATGCAACCAATGCAATGGGCAAGACCATTAGATGTGGTCAACTTATTCACTATAAAATTAATCCCACCAAAACAACTAATGCTATGGAAGAACAACCGAGGAAGAACACCAAATCCCTCCAAGATCTAGATCCAAAATCTTCCCCTCACTAAGAGGAGAGATGGATTGGTGGAATAGTAGAGCTAGATCTCCTCTCTCTTTTCCCTCTAATTTATGACCACATTCATGGAGAAATAGAGAGAAAGCAAAGCTTCAAGAGGTCAAAAATGGGGGGGGGGGGGACCATGCTCAATATTCAGGAAACCTTTGGGAAAGAGGACCCCTTAAATAGGACTTCAATAAAGCTTCTCGTTATGCTCAGGATAGTATGAGGCCGGAAATTCAGGCCTAACTCTGGCCTAGCTCCGGACTAGACACCAGAGACACAAGCTAACAGGCTCAGCTCAAGATATTGAGATTTCTGATCTGGTCCAGAGACTCCAGTGTGTACACCGGAGAGTTCAGACTACACAAAACTACACAAACACCAAACATGAAAACGAGCATAACTTGATCATCCGGACTCCGTTTTCGATCTTCTTGGACTCGTTGGATTCACCACAACGAGATATACAAGAACATGTAGAGAAGAATCATAGTACAACATGGGAGGATAAAACCAAATGATGAAAGGTTAAACCTCTCAATAAAAGAACAATCGGTAAGACCTCCAACACCAAAAAAACGCAACAAGTTTTTCATACAAAATGTGTTTTTCATGAACTTGGACTTGTCATGAAGAACATGACAAGAACAAAAACCTCACAAGTAGAAAAAACAAATAATAACCAAGAAAGATGATGCCAAGGATGCAAAGGTTTGATCTCTCTACGAACGATATGCTAAAACTCACTCGAGAGGCCCTTTTGATAGTACGGTCATCTATCCTATAGCCCGGTCTCCCAACTAGCACCACGTGACCGGTAAAATATAAACCCTATCAAGATCATACATTTACCTTACACGTTCCATGTCACGCCCCGAGACCTGGCCCGGTAGAATGACAGCCGCCGCGCGCCTATAGACCCGAAAGTCTATACACGCGCAAGGCTAGAAAAGCAGGCATAAACCAGCAAAGTGGATCTCAACAGCTCATTTAATCATTTTACAGGATTATTACATTGTACAAGAATGAAAAGTTCTCTATACGTCCCACCCAACTGGTCCAGCCTACTCCTCGGATACGACGGCTTCCGCTGCGAACTCTGATAACATAAAAAAAAAACAAAGAAAGCAAGGGTGAGTACAACAAAAGTTATACTCAGCAAACAATTCATACACTTTCATATACTTTGTAAAATACACTAGGTTTCTCAAATTCATGTAAATCAATCGTTGTGTGATTAAGTTGTTAAGCAGGTTAAAAACCCATGGTGCCACACATGAAAGTGAGTTTCCCTACCCAGGAATCACAGGGGTGAATATCCAGCTTTTACACTCTTAAGAGGGGTACTCCAACATCGACAGCCTCACCCAGAACCACACAGGATTTCAGAACGAGCAGAGCCCTTTTTCCCGCTCGGACACCGGACACCCTGACCTACTCGTGTCGATCGCTCCTACGGATCCATCACCGACACTTTCCATTCAAGAGCCGCCCCTCGCGGAGAACTCAGACAGTCCCATACTTGTACTGTGACCGGTACAATATGATCACCTTCGTAGCACCAAGTTTACTTTATGAAAACGTTGTGTTCATTTGCATGTCAACTATACGTGCTAAGGCCGGTTCGTACCGGTGGCTCCTACGGATCCATCACCGTAACGACACCAGCGCGTTAGCCCCGTATATCAACACATAGCTCGTACCACTCAGGGTATCACAAATTCAATCAAAGCATAGTCCACAAAATATATGAGAGAGGTACGAAGAGCTTGCCTCGGTAAACTATGTCACAGCTATCAAAATAATCCAGCTACTTGGTAGGATTGACCGCTCCATATACAAGCTACAATCGGCATACGTGATTATACGCCAGTAGCCCAAAAATACCACCGGCAAAGATCCTCCATTCGCCGGCGCCTATCTCACGCCAGCGTCCTCCGCCGCACTCATCGCCGCCACACTTTAATCACTCCTCTAATCTCTCTCTATATTTCCTCTCATCTGCATTTCTGCAGCGTCTCTTGGCTCCTGCTGTCTAATCTCTGCTCCTCCGAAAAGACACGCATGTAAACTAATCGTAGAGTCTCTCTCACTAGTCTCTCTGGTCTTGCTCTTCGGTCGTGCTCTCTCGATGGATGGGGTGTGGAGTGAAGAGAGTAGAGCAGCAGCGGCACAGCCTATTTATAAGAATCGATCACCGAAGGACTAGCTAAATATCTTACCGCTGATCCTTCGGCACTAAGCCACCACAAAATATCTAAAGATCACTCCAGCCTCCAGCGTTCGTGGCACTAAAGGATGAGCTGATTAGCATGCACACTTCCACGTTGGAAAGCCAAAGCCGAGTCAGCTACTAGGGTGCTGCCAGCAACGCATGCCATGCAGAAATATCTGCCGACTGCCACTGCCTACCGATCCTTTCTGACTTCCATCTCTATTACCATGTAGCTAATCGCAGAAACACATGGGTGCATCAGTGCATGCATGCATATTTAAAGCATCTGTACATGCACGAACCAGCTCAAAGAAAAAGCATCAGAGGACTACTACTCTAGCTAGCTCCATCGACATGTTAAAAGTACTACTCGAGTACTAGCTAATACACACAAGCAAGTCAAGCCAATCAACTCTATTTTTCTTATGCATGCAAAAATAAACATCTAATTTGAGCACAAGAGATGAGTAGAAAATAGAGCAATCAAAAGCTAATCATATTTTTATCAAATTAATTAATCTAGCAAAAATTCAGGGTATTACATCCTCCCCACCTTATAAGAATTTCGTCCCCGAAATTCAACACAAAACATACTAAAAATTTAAACTAACAAACATGATTTTATCTAATCCAAAACAAAAGATTTTTCCATGCAATCATAAATCTAACAAATATATCTAAATGTTAGCACAAGAAAAACAAGCATTAAGGATTGTACAATAAAACATACATAGGGTTAGTCGCAAAACTAAACTACCGTTCTACCCATCTGGCCCCACGTGTCCTAACCTGAGCTCTGATACCACTTAAACTGTCACGCCCCGAGACCCGGCCCGGTAAAATGACAGCCGCCGCGCGCCTATAGACCCGAAAGTCTATACACGCGCAAGGCTAGAAAAGCAGGCATAAACCAGCAAAGTGGATCTCAACAGCTCATTTAATCATTTTACAGGATTATTACATTGTACAAGAATGAAAAGTTCTCTATACGTCCCACCCAACTGGTCCAGCCTACTCCTCGGATACGACGGCTTCCGCTGCGAACTCTGATAACATAAAAAAAACAAAGAAAGCAAGGGTGGGTACAACAGAAGTTATACTCAGCAAACAATTCACACACTTTCATATACTTTGTAAAATACACTAGGTTTCTCAAATACATGTAAATCAATCGTTGTGTGATTAAGTTGTTAAGCAGGTTAAAAACCCATGGTGCCACACATGAAAGTGAGTTTCCCTACCCGGGAATCACAGGGGTGAATATCCACGCTTCCACGCTCTTAAGAGGGGTACTCCGACATCGACAGCCTCGCCCAGAACCACACAGGATTACAGAACGAGCAGAGCCCTTTTTCCCGCTCGGACACCGGACACCCTGACCTACTCGTGTCGATCGCTCCTACGGATCCATCACCGACAATTTCCATTCAAGGGCCGCCCCTCGCGGAGAACTCAGACAGTCCCATACCTGTACTGTGACCGGTACAATATGATCACCTTCGTAGCACCAAGTTTACTTTATGAAAACGTTGTGTTCATTTGCATGTCAACTATACGTGCTAAGCCCGGTTCGTACCGGTGGCTCCTACGGATCCATCACCGTAACGACACCAGCGCGTTAGCCCCGTATATCAACACATAGCTCGTACCACTCAGGGTATCACAAATTCAATCAAAGCATAGTCCACAAAATATATGAGAGAGGTACGAAGAGCTTGCCTCGGTAAACTATGTCACAGCTATCAAAATAATCCAGCTACTTGGTAGGATTGACCGCTCTAGATACAAGCTACAATCGGCATACGTGATTATACGCCAGTAGCCCAAAAATACCACCGGCAAAGATCCTCCATTCGCCGGCGCCTATCTCACGCCAGCGTCCTCCGCCGCACTCATCGCCGCCACACTTTAATCACTCCTATAATCTCTCTCTATATTTCCTCTCATCTGCATTTCTGCAGCGTCTCTTGGCTCCTGCTGTCTAATCTCTGCTCCTCCGAAAAGACACGCATGTAAACTAATCGTAGAGTCTCTCTCACTAGTCTCTCTGGTCTTGCTCTTCGGTCGTGCTCTCTCGATGGATGGGGTGTGGAGTGAAGAGAGTAGAGCAGCAGCGGCACAGCCTATTTATAAGAATCGATCACCGAAGGACTAGCTAAATATCTTACCGCTGATCCTTCGGCACTAAGCCACCACAAAATATCTAAAGATCACTCCAGCCTCCAGCGTTCGTGGCACTAAAGGATGAGCTGATTAGCATGCACACTTCCACGTTGGAAAGCAAAAGCCGAGTCAGCTACTAGGGTGCTGCCAGCAACGCATGCCATGCAGAAATATCTGCCGACTGCCACTGCCTACCGATCCTTTCTGACTTCCATCTCTATTACCATGTAGCTAATCGCAGAAAAACATGGGTGCATGCATGCATATTTAAAGCATCTGTACATGCACGAACCAGCTCAAAGAAAAAGCATCAGAGGACTACTACTCTAGCTAGCTCCATCGACATGTTAAAAGTACTACTCGAGTACTAGCTAATACACACAAGCAAGTCAAGCCAATCAACTCTATTTTTCTTATGCATGCAAAAATAAACATCTAATTTGAGCACAAGAGATGAGTAGAAAATAGAGCAATCAAAAGCTAATCACATTTTTATCAAATTAATTAATCTAGCAAAAATTCAGGGTATTACATTCCACTTAAGATAGATGATGATGATCTTGATCTTCTCAAGTTGGAACACTTTTTTTATTGTGCTCCGCTCAGTGAAGACTCAAATATTGCTCCCCAATACTCCACTATGGGAGAGCCTCTCTTAGCCACATCTTCACATGGCCACTATCTACAAATGGGTGTCAAGTTTCAAGCATAGGAATCTTCGAGATCCTTCTCTTGAATTTGCACTTCTCAAACTTGATGACGACCGCCACTTCATCGACGTTATCCTCCATGGGCTATATGAAATCTTCCTTGTGATGCAAGACCATGGAAAGATACATAACACCACATAGACATACCACACACATAGATCATGGGTTATTTCACAAACCTAGATTAACACTTGCTTACCATACTGCGAGATCAGTGATCTCACTAGGTACATCTTCTAGCTTTGTGTGTTGATCGATAATCAACCTTGTATCTTTCCTTCTCTCTCTTTATAAAGATGATGTCTTAAAGGTAAACATGAATGTTCACACAATCTTATTCTTCAAGACATACTTACAATATGCTCAATGTTGTCATGACGACACTTCGGATAACCTCTTAAATAACACCTTGGTCATCACATACTATTCTTCTTGATCATATCAATAAATATATCCACACAATTTGATGATCTTGATGTCAAATACTCGATTACATCATTATCTTCATGGCATCAACCTTGGATCCAACATATGGAGTTCAAGCATTGCCTATGGACAAACACTACAATTATAACTCAATGCAACCATTAGTCCATGGGGATTGTCATTAATTACAAAAACTACACATGAAGCTCACGGCTAAGCCTGACACGTTGGTTGGTTTGGCGATGGATGACTGCTCGCAGTACTCCACCAAATCTTGTTAAAACATCCTCTTCCAAGGGTCTATTGTATCTTGACCTTGGAAGCTGAACTTGAAGTCATGGGCACCCCAATGTGAAGTTCTTGACCTAACTTGCTTGCCAGGACAGAGTCTAGACCAGTGAGCGGCTAGCACGACGGGGGCTTCCACACCCCCGCGTCATGCCGACCAGTCGGTGGAGACTATGGCGCACATTAACGGAATGCCCCTTCTCTAGGAAGATTTGGTCTGAGGTGTTGTCTTGGATCCTATCCCCCTCCAAACCTCCCTTTTTTGGAGACGGCTTCAATCTACCTCCTGCAGCTGCGCAAGGGAACTTCGTCGGTGATCATCCTCACGGCGTGGTGGATTTGGAAGCAGCGTAACACGACCGTCTTCGACAACGTTCGGCCCTCGGTGGCCTCCCTGCTTGACAGATCAATGCCGAGATTAGTTCGTGGGCAGATGCGGAGGCTCATGGCCTTCGCCGGCTTATCCCCTAGAGTGGGTGTGGGTTGAGTTGTATGGTGCGGTGTTGTACTAGTTTGGACTCGTACACTAACCTTCTTTTTTATCAATGCATCGAGACGAAATGCTTTTTGCATCTTCACGAAAAGAATCTATGATCCAAAAAAAATTACAAAACAACTAAACACTTCCCACCAGAAGACGGCCCCGCAGAACCGTGGATCCTCGATTAGATGGTCAAGCGTGAATCAAGTGTCATTGTTTGTAGTCCGACCAGCTCATTTTAATTTTTCTTCACCTGGTCACATACTTGTCACCATTTGCCATGGCTATTTAGCTCGGAGCCGAGGCTGCCGAGCATGTAATTTTTATATTTTTCATTTGGGTTGTAACCTAGCCGCCATTGTTCTAGCTAGTGACGAACTCGTCTTTGTAATCCTCGAAACCCTAGCTAACCGGCATATAAAAGTAGCTAAATCTCCTGGTGTATTCTGAATATGCTCCATTCCTTCAGAATCTGTGTTTGGGCGTACCAAAAGCAGAGATAAATCAATTGAGTTGCTAGCCAATCTGGCCGTAAAGTTTAGTTAGCTTTCATCAGTTGCACTCGTCAACAGTGTCTATCAATACTGCCTTACATCCTACTTTACTGTAGTGCTTCACACCCTGATCTTCAAACACACAACAACGCTCATTCCATGTACAAATTGTTGACATGCCTACTCTCTACACACATTTACAACACACAAAAAACAAACTAGCCAGTGATGTTAACGAGGAGCTACCGTCCCGGAAGGGACGCCGCTGTTGGCCTGGCCGCTGTTGGAGGCGTGGGACGAGTCGAATATCTCCCCTGTCAGGGACATCGACGCAGAATCAGCCAGTGCGGCAGAGGACCCCATCTCCGTGGAGGTTACAGAGAGGAGATCCTCCCCCTCGGGCAACACGCTCCGAATGCCGTCGAGCTCCCTGACTATCTCAGCCATGTAAGGCCTCGCGTCGGTCTCGTCCCGGCAGCACTTCAGGGCAGCGAGAGGAACCTCGTGGCGCACTCCGGAGGGCACGAAGTCATTCGGCTGTCGATGATCCCAGAAATGTCTCCGGATCGGTAAGCCGAGTTTACCTACAGTAAGAAACATTGTATAGTTTATTGATTAAATTCTACTGAATTGCTTATACTCTCTACTGAATAATACATTTCAAAATATCAAAGATAATACTATACACCCTCCTTGTCATCTGCAAACACGTAATTAAACCGTACATCATGTAGTACAGATAGATCAGGGTGGCAAACCTCTCTAACGATGTTTTTACCAAACTGGATTGGCTTCATCCCTGTCAATAGCTCAAGAAGCACGACACCAAGGCTATAAACATCACTTTTGTCTGTCAATTTGTGAGTTAGGAAGTATTCTGGATCGAGATAGCCCTGCCAAGATGAAACAAGATACATATGATCAACTGTTTCTGTTGTCTGGCATGGAACAGAAGCAACTAGATCATGCTGGGTACAGCTCTTGCTACATTACTAGGTCTTTTGACTTACTGGGGTGCCCTTAACAACGGTGGAGATATGGGCTGGCAATGTTCCTGAAATATCCGGGACTGGAGCAAGCCTTGAAAGACCAAAGTCAGCTACCTTCGGCACAAACTTAGAGTCCAATAGAATGTTGGTAGCCTTAACATCACGGTGGAATATAGGAGGATCTGCTTCGGTGTGTAGATAGAGGATTCCCTTGGCAGCGCCCATTGCAATATGCAACCTCTGGCTGAAGTTCAGAGGTCTTTTAGAAGTTACTGTCAAAGGCATCAAATTATATTAGGTGCTTGACATCCAACACAAGTTTAAGAATTATGCATTTTGAATTTTCAGTTATCAAACAAAATCACATAATATACCAATATGCATCACTGATGAACACACTAAATAGTTCGAGAACAAGAAGTACTAATGTACAAAAACATGGTGTTATCAGGGATTCAGGTGAAAAAACCAGATAAACTTACTCACCAGCAAGATGATCACGTAGGGTGCCATTTGGCATGAATTCATACACCAACATCTGCAAAACACAATTCTCTATGATCAGCAAATCCTGCGGTCTGCAGACACTACTTCACATATGACTAGCTCAGCAGATCTGAGGTGACTGGAGAATCCTAAGCATGTTTAGCACGACAGTACCAATATATGTTTCTTATCTTGCATAATGTTTATGGGGTTGTGGAGGAACTTCAATAATACATATTTATTTCATTCGTAAACTGAGACACACACCTGTTCATCTTCTTCGTCACAATAGCCAATCAAGGATACCAAATTACGATGATGCAATCTTGACAGCAATTCTATTTCTGTGCAAAATTCCTTTGAACCTTGCAGAGAATCTTCATGAGCTCGTTTGATTGCAACGGCTGTTCCATCAGCTAGATTTCCTCTATAGACTTTCCCGTAACCCCCTTGACCAACTTCAGCTGAATCATCGAAATCATTGGTTGCTGTAGCCATTTCTTCAAATGTGAAGCATCTCACACCATCGACCTTGACAGAAAACCTCGATGGTACTGCAAAATAATCTACTTCTTCAGATTTTGTGGATTGAAATTTAATATCTATTACAATAGTATAAGTTTACTTGCGTTATAGTTGAAACATATTAGATGGTGCAGCTTCCAGATAAAGCAGCAAGCAATTTCTAATTTGTCAGACAGCAAGGTTTTTATATGTAGCACATAAAAAACTATGGTCATTAAACAAATATAATGCCTTACATGACCGCCTCGAAACTGTTCGATGTTTCGAGCGTCTTCTCATTATAAAAATTGTAGCAACCACAGACACTGCAATAGCAGCAGTAATTGTTGCTACCAAAATCCCTGCTAGTGCACCCTTGTTTAAACCTGATGACATCACAGTTGGAAATCCTGCAAAGCAAAACGAGGCAAACCAATAAATTATTGGAAAAAAAATGTATGGAGTATTCTGTACATTGGTATTAGTAGGACCATGTAGTGGTAAAGATCTCGGTATTTTTTCACAAAAACAAAAAGAAGATCTCGGTATTTTTTTTCGTTTTGTGGAGGAATCTTCCCATCACTTAGGAGAGTTCGGTTCCCCATGAAGGCAAAGAAATAACCAAGATTTATTATGTTACTTGCAATTAGTTTCAATCTGAACTCTATAGAGCATATTACTTCATA
The DNA here is from genome assembly GCA_947311845.1 of Poa pratensis. NCBI lineage: Eukaryota > Viridiplantae > Streptophyta > Magnoliopsida > Poales > Poaceae > Poa > Poa pratensis. The sequence continues at coordinate 31,390,767 of CAMZMU010000057.1, read as the reverse complement.
TGGTAGGAGAATCAAATTAAAAAAACATGCATTTCTGACTCTGGTAGCATATGAAACAGTTAAAAAAACTCAGTTAATATGCCATTGCCTGTTTTTGACAAAATAAATTGTTTTATCGGTAGAATTGTGAATGGAATCCTTTGGTGCAAAGTATATTCAACATACCGTCTGCATAGGATCCAAGCGTGAAATTGAGAAGCTCATATGGACCAAAAATATCCGATAGAGTAATCTCCCATCCAGCAAGTAATTCCCTGAGCCGCATAACCTCCGACATAGTGAATAAACTAGTATTATTTGGGAATAACTTCAGATGCATATTCAGCCTTGGACCAGCCTCCCATATGTACTGCTCAATGTATAGCTGGTAAACACTCAGGCCTAATAGAGAGGTTGCGTCGATCTCAAAGGCTTCTTTGTAGGAGCGAAAGTCTGAGATCCCTGGACTCTTCAGCCGAAATCCAACTCCAAGAGGCACAGCACAGAAGCAAGGTATAGGGGACGATGGATTGTACTCATAATTTTTATCCGTCGGGCAAGCAACACAGTCTATACTAACTTGTGGTCCAGATGGTGCTCCTCTTACAGATGTGGGTTGACAAAGTCCAGCTGCTCGTGCTGCATTAGACGCATCACATACAGGGTTTCCAGAAAGCCTGCAGAATAATGATGTCAATGATTTATTATATCTGTATCAGCCTTAACATTTCTTATATAGGTCTGCACAAGCTGTAACTTGACAGCTGGTGCTAGTAGTCACCAAAATTTAGATCTCCTTCAATGAAACATCCATATTCCCAGCAAACTACACAGCTGAGCCTGGGTTATGTATATGTGTGTGCAGGAAGTACGATCTGATTAGTAAGTACATACAGAAGAGCGACAGCTTTTGGAAGCTCAAATCCAGACGGAATAGTGTCAAGGGAGTTGTTTTGAAAGTCCCTGTATTATAAAAAAAACATTACACATCCATATCTCAAATACATTAGCAGAAAGTATGTTTGCAAAGAATATCATACAGAACAAGGCTTCTGTTTCCCGTAAAAGTGATGTTACTCCAGATTGCAGATGGAACAGCACCGTCAATATTGTTCGCTTCAGTTGACCTGTAAAACAATATCTTCATATGGTTCTGACAAAATAAGTAGCGAAGTACTGCTGATCGACATACTTGTACTGTAAAGTAGAATCAGTTTTTTTAGAGAATGCTCAAAAGCTTTGATCATCTTTTTATTAAGCAGAAAAGCAAATTAATTTACAAGAAAATCACGAATGGTCTGGTCACAGTAAAGGAGAAAAAACACCCACAAACCTAGACAACACCCACACACTAGGATCAGTTTTCAGTAACCTATTTTCACTCATTCGTTGTTTTGCAGAAGGAACGTAATAATTTATTGTTTAACGGGAAAGCATTCTTCTGGGATGACATGATAGGTTTAGCTAGCACTACAGAAAAGCACAGTTATTAAGGATTGGACAGTGTTTTGTAAGTTATACGTTACTTACAAGAACTGAAGATTAGGCAGCCCAGAGAAGTTTGCCGGAATAGTTCCGTTGAGAACGTTATGCGATAAATCTCTGCCAGAAACTAACAGTTAGTTTGTTATGTAAAGAAGTATATAAGCTTATCAAGAGCAACATACATCGTAGTGATATTTGAAGCAAGCCTATTAGTTGGTATAGATCCTGTAAGTTGGTTCCAGCTAAGATCCCTGAAATTGCATGCCAGAGTTAGCATGGACGATCTTACTAAAAGAAATTATTTAGAAAACATATTCTTGACAAAGCAATTGTTCCAAAATTTCTGCTATAAACTCACAGAAAAATAACTATAATAGTATGATGTCAAAATGAGTAAGAATGAAAAAGAAATTGCAGCATTTATTTGATCTGGACTTACAAATAGCCAAGTTGAGGTACACCACTTAGATCGGGAATAACTCCTTGCAAACTGCAATTCCTAAGACTCCTGGTAACATGAAAAAGGATTATGGACATGCACATGTCTGGATTTGATTTTACGTATAACAGAGAATGGACGTTAGTCTTATTAAATTAATTGTCTCCACAGACTGAGTAGTACACCTAAAATTCCTACGGCACACAATATGCTTCTGAGGTATACTCATATCTCAAGTATCTGCCCATAGATTTCAAACAAATTATGGCTTCACTAACTAACTATTATGTAGCACACACAATTTTCTCCACTTGAACATGTGATTACCTACTGAAATATGATTGCATATGAAAGTATGATATGCAGTCCCCTGCATCTTACTCAAATACTGAAATGAAGAAAAGGACAATACATAGGAGAGGGGTTGTACTCACAGCTTTAAAAGTGTCTGTATGTTGTTGTATGCAGCAGGGATGGAACTTCCACTAAAGTTATTATTATCAGCCTGACTAGAAGTAAAAAGATACAGATATAAGAATATGAAAGTTGTTAGCTAACTGCATTAGGATTTAGCAAACTAATCTAAAAGAAGATACAAACATTCTGAGAGAGAAATATTTGCTATAGTTTATTAACATAAGAAAGGTAAAACCAATTGGATTCAAGTGACATTTAATACAGCAGTAAAGTTAAGTATAGTCCTGAAATCTGCATGTTGCAGCATCACATAAATCTTCTTAGATGAGCAAAACCAAGGTAATAATCACGCAACCAGCATCAGATATACATATTCTCTGAAAGGAATCAGAACACAGTTGGACATAACAGTATATAAAATGTACTTACAGTATTTTCAAAGTACGCGTCTCCGCCAATTTCGGAGGAAGAGGTCCGGATAAATTGTTGGTATCCACAAGACTGCACAGTTTAAAGTACGAGATGAGTTTAAACACAGCCATATAGCAGAACGCATAATAGGAGAAAAAATAAAAGCTCAAAACTCAGAATAAAAGCAGAAGTCCACTTACAGATGAAGGAGCGCAGGCATTCTGGACAACTCAGATGGGATTTGCCCACTTAATGAATTGTTGTTCATGTGACTAAACATAAACGGAGAGTCAAGATAATGAAGAGGCTTAAATAAGAAGCAACATAGGAATGAAAGCAAGAAGATTATGATATTAAAACTTACAGATGCCTCATGCTCGTTAAATTAGCAAATGATTTAGGTATGGGTCCAGATATTTGGTTTTGGTCGATTTGTAGTCTGTTTAAGTTCTGGAGATAGCCAATCTCGTCTGGTAAGGAACCAGATAGTTGATTACCATTCAAAGTTCTGCAAAATATGAGAAAGTAACACGAATATTATTATGAATGTTTACTTGTATTTAGAGAAATTGTACTCATCTCCTATGCAAAATTGAATAAAAACACTAGACAGTAACGCGTATTGCTGTTGGACAAAAGTGAGTATAGAGAGGTAAGAAAAGTAACCCGCGGAAACAATATTCCCATGAGAGGAGTACAGCTTTAGAGATGTGCTACACTAATTAAGATGAGGTAAAAATCAGATAGATACAAAACCGCCATGGAGTGTAGGTGCCTTTGACTTATGTACACTGACCAAAATATGTATTTAGACAGTTCTCGTCCAAAGCCACATTGGTTTAGCCCATTTACCACATCTTTTAGATAAAGATAGAATATTGGACCACTGTGCCCGTCTAAAATTCAAACATAGAACCAAAACACAGAGGCTAAACTCAAACGCTAGCTGAACCAAATGTGTGGGCCTTTATTTTGTTTTGGTCAACAAAATGGATAAAAGGATGATACAAATTTTGTGCCATTTTTGGCACACGGTGAGTTCATGTCCAGACTGAAAATGAAGTACACAAGTCAGTTCAGATATGAGGAACTTACAGAAGTTTGAGCGTTGTGATATTGCCTATCTCTTTTGGGATGTTACCAGTCAAATTGTTCCACATAAAATCCCTTCGAAAACAATAAAATATGGCAGTTAGCTGACATAAGCAATATGTTGGGTACCTAATGGTACAGCCTGAAAAGCATACATGAAGAATAAAGCCATGAGAGAAAGAATTCAAATGGACAAGATCTATTATTTTCTGTCTGGTTATATCATTTTATAAGTTTGTTTTGCCAAAAAATCTGGTTACTTAGTTTCTAAAGCATGTAGTGGTTCCCTTCCAGCAAAAATTTTAAGTAGAGCCCATGAGATGCAACTGAAGGAACACTTTTTAATGCAGGTAATATTGAAGAAACACTTAAAAGCACTAAAATTCAGCTAGCAACTTTAACTGTTTATCAAATTATACTTACAATTTTTTCAGCTGAGACAGAAGACCAACCTCTGGTGCCAAAGTTCCAGAAAGATTCATTTTAAACAGCTCCCTACGTGGGGCAAAAGTATACGTGATTAAGCAGAAGAGGACAGATTCTAAAACACAACATTGAGAAAAGCAACAAAAGCATCAGCGATTAACCCTTATTATGACCAGAAATTGTAAAATTAATCTGTAACAGTACATAACAGGACTTACAGTAATGATAAACCTGAAAGCAATGTTAAATATGGGGGAAATTTAGTGACTTTGTAAGGTTCAGTGTAAAGTTTGACTGCAATTGTCTTTGGTCTAAAATATATATGGGAGAAACATATACGAAAGAAATAGATATATGCTCCAAAGAAAAATTGAGATGTGGAAGATCTCTAGCTAACAAATTGAATTACTATCTCAGTGATAATTTAACTTGGGAGCTAATTTATGGCTGTTGTTATTATCTGTGAGCAGTAGTCTGTTGCAACTTGCAAGATTAATTGCTTCAGCAGAGGGCTTGCTGCACAGGTACGTAGAAAATAACACAATGAAGCTAACCATTAACATGACGAATAATAGGAAATTGCGATATAAATATGGGTGGCGTGTTAATCATACAGTTCTGTTACATGAAGATATGTATCACTGGGTATCTTGTCGCAGATTACTCCTGTCCAGTTTGATGTGCATGGATCTCCTCTCTTCCAATTCTTAAGGTTGTTCATAGGATCAGTTAAACTGCCTCTGATAGCATAGAGAGCATTTGCTGCATTTATGAAGGACAATTTTAATGTACATCAGAAAATGTTGATATATACCCACTAGGATAGTAACTAATAGAATATCATGTGTATTATTGAGAGATTATACACATGATTAAGTGCAGTGTGTGCCCTACTTTGACTAGTTCATGAGTATAACTGATTACTAGTGGAATATACGTCGCATAAGTGGACACTTCACAAGATGAGAAAACTGAGCTCTTCAAGATACTTTTCAGGACTTCCAAACATACAATAATCTGGATGAAATATACATAAACAAGAGTGCACACAAGGGAAAGGCAGCCACCAATAAGCTAATAATGAACAATCAGGAGCCGTAGAGTAGCTAGTTGGCAAACCACCTTGAATTCATTTTCGGGAAGAGCAATTTCGAACTAACAGCTAGAGGTTACCTTCAGTAGGGTGAGTGCTTTGTCCCCTGACGACATCCACATGGGAAACGCAGAAAACAAGCAGGATTGCTGCATACAGGCACCCTCCAGAGCTGGCCATGTCCGTACAAGGGAATTAGCAGCAACTTGGCGTCCCTGTCAATCTGAGATCATAAACGAGCAGAGAAGCAAGTGATTAGGACCATTCCAAATTTCCAATGAATTGATGCCACCAGAATGGAGGTGCTTATTCCTGTCATCTAAGGTGTGAAAGCATTTCTATTGACTCTGATTCTTAACAAATAACAACGTGTCTGGCCTAACTCTCGGCTGTTCGGGAGAAGGAATGACCCAGAGCTAGCAGAATGAACTCCCTTTCATTTACTAGAGAAAAATAAGGCAGCATGCGTAGTACTTAAACCCCACAGGAGATGATAACAAATACATTAGCAGTTATAGTAAGACAGCATCGTAATCAATCAGCAATTGGGACTTGCCTAATCCCCGTTATAGGTATATAGGTTTTTTTTTGTAGGTATATAGGTTAAAGTATAGAGCACTAGTAAAAGGGTAAATTTTGCACGGCAACAGCATGCACGTTTCCGCAAAGTATTGGCCAGTACGAGCACAAGCATCTCTCTCAGTTACTTTTTCAGTTACAGTTTTCACACAAAAAAAGGTTTCGAAACAGGAAGGTGCAAATGGAAGAGCACTAGAATCCAAAAAGGACCAAGAAAGCTGCTAACGAAGGGGAAACTGTAACGTGGAGTGAAATTTTAATCAAAGAGATTAGCGTGAAGCGAAATTATGGTCAAAGATGAAAACGTGAAGCCAGCTCCCCCACACGACGGAAATAATCGCCAAGAGAGAGATGGAAAACCAACTGAACAAACTGAATTAAATCCCGCTCAAAGCAGAGTTCAATCAAACAGCTGTTTCATTTTCTACGGAGGGATCAATCTTCGGGATAAGCCGCATATGGGAGCAGCAGCAGCAGCAGCAGATATTTTCTTAGAAAACGAGAAGCAGGACGGGGAGGACATGAATCAAACACCTGGGTGGCCGGAGACGACCGAAGAACTCGGGCGCGGGCGGCGAGCAAATGCGTCCGTTCCCGACGGCGACTATTACCGCCAAGGAAAGTGAGCCTCCTCCGTCTTTTGTAGCCACTGTTCCAGCAGCGCTTTCCACCCGCCCCCGTCGTTCGGGGTTGCGGCACGGCCAGCGACGAGCGAGCTAGCGAGCGAGTGGGTTGTTGGTCACGGGAGAAGGAAGAAGAGTAGTACTAGCTACCAGTAGCGCTAGTTTATTCGCGCGGCTTTATTCTATTGTTGCGTCGGGATGTGGCGAGGCTGGGTCACCCGCGTCCGCCGCGGTTCAACGGCCGGGCGACCGCTCCGCCACCACCGTGGAACGGGAAGGCCGATACGGTCCGACCCGGCGACCTCCTGGTTGCAGGGAGCCGCACGCCCAGTCCAGACAAGAGATTCTTGGAGAGAAAGTGAAGGAGTGACTTCTTCCTGCTTCTGCTTTCCGTGGTCTCCTGTTCTGTTCATACCGGTGACATCTGAGAGCTGAGAACTGACACGACGGATCGAGATGGGTTTTGTTTGAGTTGGTGGCTCCTCGGCGCTTTGGATTTTTCTTGTGGCCGTGAATTGTGATGTTGAGACCTCGGTTTCAATTTTTCTGGTGGCTCTAGGACACGATTCCACACTGTTGTTTGTTCCTAGGATTGGATGGGCCGTTTGATTACCTGAAAGCAGCTGCTGAAGTGGATGGTGCGACAATACGCTGCACCGCAAAATGCAGAGGAATCGTCCATGGTAGAAAAGTAAAATTAAACAAGTGGTCTATGTCGCTCCATGTTGCTACTTGTCAAAATGTCGCGTAATAAAGTTATGCTTTACCTCTAACTAACAGAGATGGTGATCCATGTTTTATATTTGTCAAAATGTCCCGTAATAAATCGATGCTTTACTCCTGCTAAAATGGTGCTCCATGTTGTGGAGAGTTTATAAATGTTGAAATATTAGACAATTTTCGTATGAGATTTGATTAATTAACGAAATTAACATCGCATATGCACTAGTAGATCTAACCACGTACGATAAACTAGACATATCTAGCGTATCTGTATATGAACCAAATACTAGTGCAAACAGAGAGAGAAGTATCACAAACATGTTGACCGGGAAGGTCCCACCACAGCTTCGTTACAATGTCGGCCATGACGATGACGATGTAGCAGACAGACAGTCGATGCAGATGTAGTCGAACGGAAGCGAGCAGTCGCGTCGAGACGCTCTCCAAAAATCTTGTCGGCCCTCTCCCGGTGCAGAATCTTTAGGGACAGGGTTTCGGAGGCCTGCTCTCAGGGCCGTGCACGCGGTCGCCGGATGGAAAAGTCTGGAATCAGAGCATCAAAAGGAACTACACAATGGGAGACCGGAAGGAGTGTGCAAGAGTCAGAGTTCTGGATCCATCTGTCCCCTTCTTTATAGGCAGAGAACGCAAACTCGATTCACCAAACGCGACGTGCGAGGCGAAGCGTGGCGTGGCGAGGCAGGCGGTGAAGGAGGAGTGCGCGGGAACGCTCACTCACTTTGTGAGAATAGAAGAGCTCACCTTATAAGTTACTCCAACTATTCCCAACTAGCCGTATGAGACTAAACTTTAGTCTCACTCTCACTTCCTGAACACAACATGCACCAAGCTGAATGCGCCTTTGAGATTTCAGTATTTGTTGGGCTAACTTAATGAACCAAACGCAATAAAATCCAACAATAAAGAGGTACGGGAAAGTGTTTTCTTTGGTTATTATTTTTTAGATCCAAAACAAGACTTTGGATGTAAAATCAGGAACAGAATATACTGTGCCACTCCAAGTTTGACGGTGCCTGCAGACCTGGTTTCAGTGGAACTGGTAACTTTCGGCAGTGAGGCATCTCTTAGCAAGCCTGTTATGACTTGGGATGATCTTTCTTGAAGATGTCGTCCTTGAAGCAGTGATATTTGTAATTAGGGTGAAAAACCTCGATCTAGCGTGCCCTTACCCCCAGCACGTGGTCGTGAATTTCACCACTGATGTTCGACACAATGTGGCCTTTTTTCCATTTTATAAGTTGATTTGAACATCACGTAACGTGAAGACCATAAAGAAAATCATATCATTGACCAAATTTAAATGTTAAGATTGAAGAAAACTATACACGTAGAACGTTGTGTTGCTTTTTTCAACAGATGGAAATATGACGATTGCATTGATAAAAGTCGCAGCACAAGAGCTTTCCGTTTCCTATCCTGAACAATTTCATCAGCTTGAGATGTGACCGTGCTTGTTCAATTAGTCTCTGTGTACGTTTTTTAGGTCACCTGTTGAACTGAAGATTTACAATATTTATGACGAATACGATACTTTTGATTATACTCCCTCGCATAAAGTGCATGCACAAGTACACAGTAGTATGTTATGCCTGTCCAATAGCAAGAGGCAAAAGGCTGATTCAGTTGCTTGTCCAATAGCGTCTTGATTTTATTCATGAAATCACGATTTCCATTTTGACTTGAGCCATAGTTGACCTTTCCTAAACGGTTGGATGATCAGAAGGGTTAGGTAGTAAGCAACCCCAAAATAACTGGCTAAAAAAGTCTGCACGACAAGCTGTTGTTTTCACAGTAAGTTAAGTGCGAGTGTGTGACCCAAGAACAAAACTGGCAGTGTCACCTGATTTTTATAAGGAGGTTGAGACATACGACTTGCATTTTGACCTGAGTTCAATCATTTTTAATATACACTCTTGATGTCACTTTGTATCTCAAGATTTTACAAGATCGACTGCCAAGCACAAAATTATGATATTTTTATGGTATAATCTCTACTATATAATATAGCTAAGGTTTCTTCCTACCGTTTTTTCGTCCGTGGTACGTCGCGCCGTACGTCATAGCAATTTTACGGTTTGGTCCTTCATATTTCAGTGAATAAACCCGCAGTCCAGATGAAGGAGGCCGTGTACCTCTTCGTTCCTGTGCGACATCCTCGATCCAAAATTGTCCTCATTGCTCGGAGCTAGGGTTCCATCACCGCGCCGACGCGTCCTCCGGTCCTCGCCTCCGGCCAGCGACGATTCGACGACATGGAGCTCCAGGCCCCCGCCGTCGCCGCTTCTTCGGGCAGACTTGTCGGCCGGTTCTAATCGGAGGAAGCAAGGAAGTGGAGGCAGAGGTCCCGACCGGTGCTGACCCGTGCGGCAACGGCGGCTGGTGGCAGGCAGCTCCCACCCCACCCTATCTCCTCCCGACGCCGCCTGCATCCCGGCCACGCGCTTCGTGGTCGACGGCGACCTCGACGGCTTCTCTGTAGCCGAGCGAACACAGCTCCTCCCAAACCCGGCCGCCACCCGTTCGATCCCCGGGACCGGCGCCGCCACCCTACTCCGGCGGGAGGAACGGGACCCCAGCCACCTATCCCCTTCCCCGGACCCAATTCTTCATGCCCCCTGCCCAATTGGAACCACAATAACTTTGTTTCCGCATCAACCTTGGAGGAGAGATGACCACCGGAGGCTCCCGTTGTGGCGGCGGATGAGTGCAGTGTGCAAAAGTCAACCTGTATCGGTGTTTCTGCGCGATATGGGCTAGAGCTGTCATCGACGACCACCAGCACTTCATCGTCTTCCGTGGGAGCGAACAGAGGACTAGCGCTCTTTGGTTGCCTCAATCCCCTGCCAAGGTGAGCTGCACCGGATCTTTCTTCCCTTTGACCTGATATGATCCAGGTTAGCATTGTTGATTTGTGTGATGCTACGGTGCACAGCTGATCTATTGCTTATCTACCTGATTTGTGTACCTGCGATCTCTTGGTTTTGCTAATGTACGTACTGATAATTTTTAGGAGGATGAAACATGCATGGTCTAGATCTGATGTAGTATTACTGCAGTACTGCTACTGAGATTTTTCAGATGCTTATAAGCGGAGCAGTGCTCATTTTGTGAACTGAATTTTCTATTTTTTATAAGGCAGAGCACTGCTCATTTAGATGAACACAGGCCTGGTGATTTAAATCGTAAGAGAAGGATAGTTTGGTTCATGAATCAATAAACCAACGCCTTCCTTTAGCGGCTTGTGTGAGGTCTTGTTGACATCAGAGTGTGCTTGCTTTTGGACATAGAAATCATAAACATTAGCATGAAACTTTGATTATAATTTGTAATAGGATAGATATAGGATATAACAAAAATGCTTGTGCCGAAGGGTTCAAATTCTCTGCAACTAAAAGTAATTAATAAAATTCCCCCGTTGCAACGCACGGGCATTTTGCTAGTTTGAATAATATTTGATGGGGCCAAATCATACTTCTTCTGTTAAACTATCGCCCGCCCGCCAGCGATCATTACGCCAGTGGTAATAATTACCGCTGGCGGGCGGCCGTCCGCGAGCGGTAAGGCTGGTTACCGTTGGCGGGCATCCCTAGCGCCCGCCAGCGGTATATGACACAGCGCTGGCGGGCAAGCGTCCGCCAGCGATAAGCCACCACGGCCGTCAGCGGTACATTTTCTGGGAATTATTTTTTTCTAGAAAATCGTATTCCAGCAATATATCCAGTATAAATACAGTAAATTCAAGTACAGACGCCAAATAAACAACAGAAATATAGACGACCACATACAAATGATCAAAGTGTCATACACAGATTCATTAGTTCATCACACATGCATTACAAATCTAAAACAACATGAACTTAAGCTAAACTTCGATAAGCTAAACAACATGTGTTAGTTCATCACTTAAGCTAACTTGAAATTAACCTAAAACTACTCAAGGTCCCCAGCATGAACTTGAGTCGGACGATGAGTCCGAGCTATCATCCCAGAAGCTCGAATCCGAATCATCGCCAGTCTTCTGGCACGGCGTGCACTGGAGGGTCCAGCGACGTCGGAGCTCGCCTGCCTCTTCTTATTCCTCGAGGCGTAGAAGTCCAGCTCCGCCTGCACCAGATCGGGGCGGGCGCGGCGCAGCGCGTCCATCCGCCACTCGTCGATCTCGGCAGCGCGGCGAGCTATCCCCTGGCGGCGGTTACGCCGCGCCTCGTCTACGTCGACGATCTCCATCGGCGGCGCAAGGAACTCAGCCTCCTCCCGGTCCTTAACGTCAGGGAAGTTGAGCTCAGAACGCGGCCGTCCAAACCTCCAGGCTGCCGCGTCGAACGCGCGCGTGGCGAGCTCCGCCGTGTCGAAGGTCCCCATATACCAACGCTGGCCGTTCACGGTGATCTCCGCGGACCACCGGCCAGATGGGCGGTGACGGACGCCAATGAACCCGCTCATGGAGCGGCGGCGCGGCGGCATGCTCTGTGGCAAATAAAAATGCATGTTACACAACAAATTTGAGTATAGAAAGATGTAAAGTATAGAAATTGTTCCTGAATTTGGTGCAAAAAGATGTGAATTAGAAGTAGATGAAACGAAACAAGTTCAAATGAAGCAAGAGTTATAAGAAAGACCAAAGCAAACGGAAATGATTCGGATTTGAGCCTCATATTTAGGTCGGACACACACAAGCAACCCTCAAATCTCCGTTGAGCCAAGTAGGATGCACACAGCTTATACTTGTGCATATCACAAGGCTCAACGGAGCTTGAGGGTATCACGTAGTGGGTCACAACATTTTAATCATCAGCATTCTAAAAACGAACACATATTAAGGAGATGGTGCCTCATACTTAGAAGTGACGCACACAGACTTCAGAGACGGAGCTAGTGAGCCAAGTAGGATGCACGAGATGTGTCTACTCGTGCATATCACAAGGCTCACTAGCCCCGCCCCTGGATCACATTGTGTCACAACATTTTTAATCATCGGCATTTTAGATAATACAGAACTATAAACAATAATATGGTGCCTCATACTTAGAAGTGACACACGGGATTCAGGGATGGAGCCAGTGAGCCAAGTAGGATGCACGAGATGTGTGTACTCGTGCATATCACAAGGCTCGCTAGCCCCACCCCTGGATCACACAGTGTCACAACAGTTTAATCATCGGCATATCAAAAGACGGTAACATAAAGTCATATTTCAAATTCATAGAAAATATGTCATATTTTTAGCCAAAGTCATGCCAAAATTCACGAGAAATTTCGGCATGACTTTGGCTAAAAATAAGACATATGAGTACCCGAATTTGCCGGAATGGAAGTTAATCAACATTCCGGCAATCTCAAGGGCCTCTAGGGGTACCTGCACACATTTCATATCACAAATTCATCACAACCACCACCATAAATTCATCGACAAATTGTACAACTATAAATAGTACAGAGAGCATCGACAGAGCTAAGACAATTACTAACACACTAACCTAATATAAATTTCTTACACACTAAAATTGCTACACAATTCTATCCTACAATTTCTAACACACTAATCTAATATAAATTTCTTACACACTAAAATTGCTACACAGTTCTATCCTACAATTTCTAACACACTAACCTAATATAAATTTCTTACACACTAAAATTGCTACACAATTCTATACGAAATTTCTTGCTACACAATTCTATATAAATTTCTTGCTACACTAAAATTGAGAAATTAAGAAAGAAATTGGGAGGGGAGGCGACGGTGGCAGCACCTCGGGCGCGGGGGAGGGGCGGCGTCGGGGCTCCGTGCGAGGGTTACCACGTCGGGGGCGGCGTCGGGGCGGCGTCGACGGCGGCAGCACCTCGGGCGCGTGGGAGGGGTGGCGTCGGGGCGGACGGTGTGGAGGCTGCGTCGGGGGCGGCGTGGGGGCGGACGGCGTGGCGGCTGCGTCGGGGGCGGCGTCCACGGCGGCAGCACCTCGGGCGCGGGGGAGGGGCGGCGTCGGGCTGACGGCGTGGCGGCTGCGTCGGGGGCGGCGTGGGGGCGGCGTCGACGGCGGCAACACCTCGGCGTGTGCGCGCGTGGGAGAAAGAGGGCGGTGGGGGGCGGCGGCGGCGGGTGGGTGGCCGGGTGGGAGAGAGGCCAGGCGCGAGCGAGTGGATAAGGGCGGCCGCGCGCGGGTGAGGATAAGATGTGGCGGGCCCGCGTGCGAGGGTTACCGCTGGCGGAAAGCGTGTGCCGTCCGCCAGCGGTAAGGTCTAGTTTTTTTTGTTTTCCTTATATAAGGCCAGGCCAGGGAGAGCTGAGCCTGCCCCCTACTCGATCCGCGCCGCCGCCCCTTGTCCGCGCCGCTCGACGCCCTCCTCCGCGCCTGGCGCCGCCCCAGCGCCCGCCGTGTCCTCCGCCGGCGCCACACTATCCTCCACACCGCCGTGGACCTCCCCTCGGTCCCCATGCCAAGGTGCTGCCCTCTCACTCCCCTACCTCCCCTACCTAGGTTGCATGCACCTTAGGTGTTTGATCAAATTCCGCACTCATTTTTTCAGATCCCGGGGATCGACGTCGACGATGTCCCTGTTGGACAATAGGGGCAATGTCCGGGACTGGGCTCCGCCGGGCTGGCACTGGGAGGTGGTATCTTCCGGAACGTGTAGCTTGGTGAGGAATCCGGGTGACGTCGTCGACCCGGATCTTCTTTGGTGGAAGTCGCATGGGCCACAATCGGTGCAGAGGGAGCCGGCCCCCGAGGAGGTGGTACGTCGCCGTATCAGGGAGAAGGACGAGCACGTCCGTCGCTACATGCATATGTTGGATACGCCAGCGGTGTATGATAGTAGATGGCAGATGTTTCATAGGGTTCCTTCTCATGTGAGTATTGACCCTGTGATGGTTCCTGCTCTTTGGGTGCTGAGCGTCGACCGTGATGCACCCCGCGGCTTAGGACCTGGCAGAAGTTAGTGATATTATTCGTGATGTATTAGGGTTAAATAAAAATGGACTCGAGCTATGTAACTGGATTAAATAAAGATGTATGCGTGATACTTTTGCATATTTGATCAATATTGCTTTTGTTAAAGTGAGGAAAATAATGTTCCCTGCTTTGAATTATTCTGCAATGCAGACATTGTTTTATATTTGTTTTGTACTATTTAAACAATGGATAATCAACCAAGTATTAGGATTTTTCTTCATTTCTATCTAATTTCTCCTAGTTAAATGATTATGTTGATTTTCCGAAATTAATCCAAATTTGAACTACAAGTGTTTTATAGTTTGCTCTCCAATTTTTAAAATAATCATTTTAATTAAGGTACACAACCAGTGGTTATATCATAGAAACATCAATAGTTTTAGAGAATTTGACCTCTTTCGGTGAATAGTCCCGGTGGCGGCCGTTTTCGATCGACAGTTTTTCGTAAAAGAAACAAATAGAGTGAAAAAAACACTCAAAAAGATATATCCTCTTGCATGAAGTCCTTTTATGTGTACTTAGTTGCTATGTAAAATGATAAATTTGATTTTTGACAAAGTTTCAGAAACATTCTTCACAAAAAGCACACACACATGAGAGAAGACACAACGGGAGCACACACACATCGTGTTTTTTTGCAAAAATAATATGTACGAATCGATCAGAAGAATGATAGGAATCCAAATATTTCGATCATTACTTTTAGGTAACCGAATGGACCGAATTGACCGAATACATGAGAGAAGACACAACGGGAGCACACACACATCACTATATAGCTAGTCTACTCATCAGCGACATTAAGACGATCGCCATTGGTATTATAGCCACGTAGACTATCCCACTTCCGCGCAATCTCGAAGCCGAGGCGAGCGTCAAGAGCGGCATACTCGACTTGATTGTAGCTCAATGGAACGTTCTCCCATCCGCAAATCCGGAGTTCTTATTCGTCGTCGTCCTTGCCCTTCTTCTTGTCCTTCTTGTTGTTGTTCTTCTTCTTCTCTAGTTTTGTCCCAATGATAGCATTGAAGAGAGCAACGAGACTCGGAGTAGGATTGCCGGTTGGGTTCCGCCTATCCCTCTGGAGGTCGACCGCGGACGGAATTTCAATTCCGTAGTAGCGCAGCATCCGCAAGTCATTGTGGATAGCCACGCCGTAGAACTTGATGGTCTTGTCACCTAAGAAATCAACGAGGACCTGCGGCACCCCATCAGCCTTGCAGATCTGGAAGACAAGAGTCTCGGACGCCACCGAGAGTTGAAGGACGGCGGCGCGCTGCCTTTTCTCGTATGGAAGATCCCTCTGTCGACCCGGAGAGGGTCGGTGAACTCGCAGTCGAGTCCAACGCACTTGATCGGTGCGGCGTCGAGAAAGAACTTCTTCACGTCGCGGATCCACCTCTCCACGCGTGATGCACGGAGGGTGACCCATACCTTGAAGTGCATATCTTCTTTGGTCAAGTAGTACAACCGAGACGGAGGAACGCGCGCGAGTCGTGGCTCCATTGGAATAGAAGAGAGGGCTCGAGAGAGCTTTTGCAAGGATTAGAGAGAGATTGTGTGTGCTTAAGGCCATGGGATTAGTGGCCTTTTATATAGGGTGGAGAGGGAGGCCGGCGGCCGGGCAGCAATCAAAACGGCGGCGGGCTGATCATCTTCCAATGCACAATTAAAATGGCGGGCTGATCATCTTCCAAAGCATATGCACAATCAAAACGGTGGCTGCTGATCAACTTCCAATGCACAATCAAAACGGCGGCGGTCTGATCATCTTCCAATGCACAATTAAAATGGCCGGCGGCTGATTATCTTCCAAAGCACAATCAAAACGGTGGCTGCTGAACTTCCAAAGCGACGGTTACCCCTGGCGGACGATGTGGGGTGCCCGCCAGCGGTATTTTGCTAGTTTTTGGGCTAAGCCGAGGCAACTACCGCTGGCGGGCACTATATACCGTTCGCCAGTGGTACGTTCAGTATCGCTGGCGGGCGCCACTATGCCCGCCAGCGGTAGTAGCAGGAATTTGCGAGGAGGTGGGACCTGCTACTACCACTGGCGGGCATAGTGGGCGCCCGCCAGCGGTACGTGCAAAACCAGTGGCGGGCTCCGAAACTAGCCCGCCAGCGGTAGTAACGCTGGTGGACGGAAATGCCGTCCGCCAGCGGTAGGCTGGTGGCTATAAGCCTTTTCCTACTAGTGTATTAATTGTGTTGAGTAAGGGACAATACCCAATAGAGGCAGGGTATATAAATTGTAAAAAATCACCACAAACGTGGCTTAGGTTTCATAAAACCACCAAGACTTTATATTTTTTTAAAAATCACCCATCTCGCGTAACAAAGTAACGAAAAACACTGATCAGCTAGTTCGCCCACTAAACATGTGTTTGGGTCTGTGGACCTAGGCTGACGTGGCACGACGAAAACGGTCAAATGAGAAAGAATTTATCTCTGATTTTCGTTGTAAAATTCAAGGGACCACTTGTCATATCCACATGACACGGTTTTATAAATTAACTATATTTTTAACAAAATTGCTTAGTGAGAAGGGACAACTGGTCCGAGTAGAGGGAGGGTTAGTACGGGCTTTAGACTAGAGCAGGTCCACCGATCAGGTCAACGGTCGCGACATCCGGCTGAAAATGAGGAAGACGAGGAAATTTAACATCGACTCAAACCTCTTTATATGAATCCTTTTCTTTCTCTATGATTGGATCAAACAAAATTTGGTTCATATGAAATTCTATAGTACTAGAATGAACAGGACAAGCCTATCCAATATTTTTCATATTCCCGCGTCTTTAAAATCCTGCGAATCAAGGCCCTTTGAAGGCACTTTCGTGATGCTCTCTCCCACCTAACCGCCGGGATGTGCCATACGCATGTGTAGTGCCGGTGATGGTGCATGGTTGACATGCACATCATTGAGCATGTCATACCATTGCACAAGCATGTATTGAGCCTTACTTGTTTTAGACCGATGGACTGACTTTATTAATCAAGTGAAGATGTTATAACAATTCACTTGATTAATCAACATGAGATGAAACCTTATTTTATTTTTTCTTCCAGAGTTCAATTCACTCACACTCTATCTCTCTATTCTCTCTGCTCATTCCCGTGTTTGTTTCCTATGCACCATCCAAAAGCGCCTCTTATAAAATTCCTGTGTTTCGAAATCCCGTAGCAATTTAAGTGCATGACATTTTAATCCTTTGTTTTTCCTGTTCCTGCGTTTCGAAAATGCTGCAATCCAAAACGGTCCTGAATCAGCTGTACAAATCTACATGTGGCAGAACAATCTGAAGGTTTAGCAGTACGGCCCCCCAAAATAAGCAGCATAACAAAGTCAGCGAGACAAGCTGTAGTTTTCACCATAACTTCCAAATGTGACCAGAGAAGAAACAAATGTTGGCAAAACTACGTCATCTGTTTGGCTGGTCAGTCCAAGATGTTGACACTTGGATGGTGCGTGACATGTACTATTCCGTTCCTCGTGAACTCGAATAATTCAATTTGCTTGACTATAACAGCGTGACGTACCGATGAGGCGGTGACACTACGGGAAACAGTCAAAACGCCGACGGCGGTCCGCCGTCGGCGTAGCAACGATCGCCGTCGGCGTAGTACTACGCCGACGGCCGCCGTCGGCGTATCGTCGTCGGCGTAGGACGCTGTCGGCGTATGAACAATGCCGTCGGCGTATCCGTCGCCGTCGGCGTATCTGAAGTGGGACCCACAAAAGGAACGTTGACTGCCACACGTGGCAGACTAGGCCGACGGCATTGCCGTCGGCGTATAGGTTACCATATGGTCCTCCAGCGTCCACGTGGCGCCATCCTGTGCGTCCCGTAGCATACTACGCCGACGGCAATGCCGTCGGCGTAGACTTGACCATATTTTCAGTTTCTGAAATTTTTTGCTGCTGGTTTCTGGCGCATTTTAAATACAATTAAAATTGCACAAATTATAAAACATCACAGAAACATCAAATAAAACATCACATACATATCCAAATGACACAAACATGATTCAAATTCATCCAAGCATTCATACAAACTCCAAACAAGTTCGAATTCACACACGCTACACCCGAACACGTCCTACACCTCCCGAGAGCCCGAGGCCGATGATTCCTTGCCTTGGCACATCTTGGTCAATCACCTGCATTGAGAAAGGATAAACTTGTAAGCATGTTGAAAAATGTAGTAAATAAGAATAAAGACGTAATGCAATTAAGAAGAAGCATGTTGAAAAGTAAATAGTACGCAAAAGGACATAAAAGACCCTCACCCCTAATCATCACTCTCATAGTTAAGTCCTGGGTTGTCATCATCACTATCATCACTATCAACATCACTATCACGAGTGTTGTATATTGGAACCTCCTCGCACGGTGGAGGCTCATCATCGTCATCACTATCACTCTGTAACTTGTTGAGCATATCTATATCCTTTAGATTCACCACTACGTCACCACCTGTTTGTGCATTGTCCTCGCGGTCCTCAAGACCTTGTATGCCAAAGTCCCCAAAGGTTTGTTCCTCTTGATAGAAAATCCCCTCGTATGTTTTAGGGTCAATGTTGTTGTAATCGTCTTCGAGGGCATGGGTAGCTTACCACGTGGCGATACATGGAACACGACTTCCCAACCAATGAGTCCCTCTTTCTTGCATGGGTAGGGCAAATAATAAACTTGAAAGGCTTGGTGAGCCACAACAAAGACATCGGATCCATTGTAGGTGGTTGAAGGCTTAACTTCAACTAACCCAATGGAAGAGGTACTTTTGGTTCCATGCTCAGGGTCGAACCAGTGGCATTTGAACACAACAAGCTTGAGTGATATGTTCGTGTTATTGAACGTCAGCTCATATACGTTCTGTAACCTTCCGTAGTAATCATAATTACCGCTCCTTTGGTGAAGACCCCGGTATTTATAGTCTTTGCATTAGGCCGACTGTTCTGGTGATGCTCTGTATGGAAGCGGTACCCATTCACATCATACTTTTCATACTTCTCGACTCTACGGTTACAACCTTGGAGACACATCTCAACTCATCTGACATCACAACGTTGGGATCAGCTCCCTACAAGTACAAATTGTTTTGTGCATTAGTAAGAGGGATAATACACGAATTGCAAGGTAGAAGGGACAGGTTTGAAATTACCTTTTCCCTGAACCAAACCGTGAATTTTTCTTTCCGGGGGCAGGCTCTTTCAAAAGAGTGTCCAACGCGCTTCATTGGGTCCATCTGATGTTCCCGACCACATTTCATCCGTGAATTGACTGAAAGGAGAAAATACGTATTAGAACGAAATCATGATAGTAGTTGCAAAGTAATTTGTTCCCTATTTTACCTAAGGAAACTGCCCTCTTCTCCCTGCTCGTCGTGGGTCACTTCCTTCATGTTCATAAGCACATAGAGCATTATGCACTCCAGCTCATCATTGGTCAAGTTATACCTTGTTGCGCCACCGCTCTTGCCACCGGACACTGGAAGAGGACGAGCTTGGGGTCTCGCTTGGGCTCGTCGACATTGTACCGAGAGGCCTGGTTATGCATAGTGGGAACATCATCGGGGTAGTACGTTAGCCTGGCGTCTGCCATCTCCTGAAGGATAGTTGCCTCGGCTATGGATGACTCAATCTTATTTTTGTTTCCACATTTGGTTCGAATATACTTAAACTCTCTCTCAATACAAAACTGCCAACGAAACTGCACCGGTCCACCCAAGAGTACCTCATTCGCAAGATGCACAACAAGATGTGCCATCGGAGTGAAGAAGCCTGGCGGAAATATCGTCCCTAAGTTGCACAGCAACTCCGGCACTAGTTCATGCAGCTTCTGAATAATCAGGGGACATACTTGCTTAGCACAGAGCGTGCGGAAGAAATGGCTCAACTCCGCGAGCACTCGCCAGACACGGTCGGAGATACCCTCGAACCATCACCGGTAGCAGCCGCTCAATCCATATATGATAGTCGTGACTCTTGAGCCCGGTGACTTTTGCCGTTTGTATATTGACTCCCTTACTTATATTCGAACAATAGCCATCAGGGAACATCACGACGAATTTGAGCCAATGGGTAGACTTTGGTTTCTCATGTTCCTATGGCCTAACATAACACAACCAAGCAAAAAAGTCCACTGGGCTACCCCCTTTCGACGCACGTCTATGGGGGTAGACGGAAACGTTAGGGTTTTTCCAGCGGATTCAGGGTTTCACCGAAGCGGGGCCCCGGAGCGTCGGAACCCCACCCAAACCTAGCTTGTGACATACCATATGTATACAAGTGTGTTGTGTGTTGTAAATGTGCAAGAATCTACTCCTAGGTGTGACCGACATCACCGGCTTCACTCTCTCTAGTTAGTTTCTGCACTTAGAGGTGAAAACTCCCCTTTCGGGCGAACCGGATGGAATCGTGTGTCGATTTGGGGTAGACTTTGGTTTCTCATGTTCCTATGGCCTAACATAATACAACCAACAAAAAAGTCCACTGGGCTACCCCCTTTCGACGCACGTCTATGGGGGTAGACGGAAACGTTAGGGTTTTTCAGCGGATTCAGGGTTTCACCGAAGCGGGGCCCCGGAGCGTCGGAACCCCACCCAAACCTAGCTTGTGACATACCATATGTATACAAGTGTGTTGTGTGTTGTAAATGTGTAAGAATCTACTCCTAGGTGTGACCGACATCACCGGCTTCACTCTCTCTAGTTAGTTTCTGCACTTAGAGGAAAACTCCCCTTTCGGGCGAACCGGATGGAATCGTGTGTCGATTTGGGGTAGACTTTGGTTTCTCATGTTCCTATGGCCTAACATAACACAACCAAGCAAAAAAGTCCACTGGGCTACCCCCTTTCGACGCACGTCTATGGGGGTAACGGAAACGTTAGGGTTTTTCCAGCGGATTCAGGTTTCACCGAAGCGGGGCCCCGGAGCGTCGGAACCCCACCCAAACCTAGCTTGTGACATACCATATGTATACAAGTGTGTTGTGTGTTGTACCTGTGCAAGAATCTACTCCTAGGTGTGACCGACATCACCGGCATAACTTTCTCTCTAGTGAGCCAGGAAAAGTTTTTATTTGTTTTACATGTATATGTTGTAGGGTTGGTTTCCGGAAAACTCAAACCGTTATTTTACGGGGTGGGATACTGAAATTGGGAGGGCAATTATAGGTCCAATATATATATAAATTACAACTACATTAAATATTATGTAGAGAAATAAATAAATGAATATTATATACGAAAATAAATTAAAAAAAACAACTAAACGCCGACGGCAGCCGTCGGCGTATCAACGACGCTGGACGGTTCCGTTATGTCGCCTTTTGTACGCCGACGGGATTTAGAACGCCGACGGCAGCCATCGGGGATGTAATTCTACGCCGACGGCACTTCGTACGCCGACGGCCTGTTCGTCGTCTGCCCTAGCCCGTGCTGTACGCCGACGGCCCCGACATTTGGCCGTCGGCGTACAGGACGGCCGTCGGCGTTTTGACGGTTTCCCGTAGTGTGATGGGGTCATCGTGTTCTCCAAAAGAACGAGCTATTGTATTGCGTAGGAATCACACGACGATGCGCTTCTCCTGTGACTAACCGCAAAATAACGTAGATGTTACACTCATGGTAACTTAGCAGGTACTCAGGCGATTATGCTGGAAGATTATTCATATATGATGCGTCCTCTTCCCCCGCTGCAGCTTCTGGATGGTCCAGGTTTGGTTAGCTAAGCTTATCTCACCTCCTTCATGTACTATAGCTTCTGGAAAACAAACAATCTATGATGTTCTTGCACGAAGCCGGGGATTCCATTTTCACTTGCTAAGATTGATTACTACGTGGAACGGTTTGCGTCTTTGATTAGTACCTGGCAAGTACAACCAACACGTCCTTGCCGACCATATATCAGGGAAATAAACCCCAAGGGATAACCATGATTAATTAAGCTGGATCGTCGCTTTAGATACGTCAAACGAGCACGCGCGTTGACGGCAGAGGGCAGGAAAAGCACAGGCTCGCTGTCCAGGCTCCATAGATGAACCCAAGAGGAAACGGCGCTTGATGGTATAAGAGACACCCATGCATCGGTGATGTAAGAAAAGGTAATCTAGCGTGGAAATTGACGGCAGGGAAGATAGGAAACGGCGCCTGATTGTTGCCTCACCTCGCTCGCTTTTTACCGTCCCACGGCACCGGTGGTGTGGATCTCGATTCTCGACGTTGATGCTCCCTGAAACTTCTTTATGCGTTATCTGATGGGCGCTGTTGCTGCTAGCTACCTGCTGATAAATCAAATGGGATCATGAAAAACCGACACCAGTTCACACACATTTGTTTAGAGGGGAGTCGCTGCCTCGCCGGGTCGCCATTGCCAAGTTGCCAGTCTTCGAACTGAAGGTCAGAAACTGTGGCTTTCAGTTAAGAAGAAGGGGCAGGGTTAAGTACTTAATTATGTTATTATTGAAGTAAAAGGCAAAGCAAGTGCTAGCGTACACATGTACGGTATTCGTACATCTGATTTGACACTGACAGCTGCGATATTCGGATGACCACCGAATACCTTGAAAGGAACTAGGAAAAATATATAATGCATTCAGATTGAAGGCGATGCGAGCAGAGTTTGGCGTCACACTCAGCATACAACCGCAATAGCTATGGCATCCGTCGTGCTTGAAAGAGAGATTGTAACATGGAAAGGCCCAGATCACGTCAGGCCTTGTTCGGTTTGCCTGGGATACTAGCCCAATCTAGGGGGTCTTTCCGGGCCGGGAATAAATCCCCCGCTCCCGTAAATTAAACGGTCAATCCTCCACTCCCAAAAAAAAATGAATGGGACATCCATGAATGTGATTTTGGTCTTCTTTTTTTGTAAGGTTATGTTTGGTTGGTGCCATATTATGCCCTGTCAATTTTTCCAACCAAAATCAAAAAGGTTGGTTAGAAGGAGTGTGAGGTGTGTGGGCTACTTGTCACTAGCAACCAAAAATCTTGAAAACCAATCAAGTGAAAGCCAAAATACTATAGGAGACCAAAACTGAGGCACGACACGTATAGGAACCAATCCTGCCTGATTCCACCTGATCTGTTGGAGAATAAGATATCTTTGCCACCGAGGAAAAATCCCGAAATTAGGGCCTCTTTGGTTCACCAAAATTGAAAATATAGTAATAGGTGTTGAATTCTAAAATATTATTTTGTCTGAATGAATATATGCATGCCATAATTGTGACCGAAACAAATAAAATTCACCGTAAAGCTAGACCCAAGGGAAAATTTGTGTGGAGTATTAGCATGGTGACGCATATGAAAGAAGTCTATCTTTTATAATCCCATAAACCAAATATGTTCTATAAAAGAAATTCCTATGAAATATAATCCTCCAAAATTCCAGCGCACTAGCACCCACCCCCTCCCCCCCCCCCCCCCCCCCCCCCCCCCCCCCCCCCCCCCCCCCCCCCACAAAAAAAACTCCTTATGGGGTTTAGTGAACAACAATAAATGTTGAAAAAGTTCCAGCGTTGAATAATCAAAAGTTTTAGGCCCAATCATACATTCTATGTGGAAATGAACATCAATGGAATGTTGGTTACTGAAAATGCCTTGACGCCATAGGGATTCTTCCATCTCCAAGTTTCGTGCGAATGTGCTAACACATTCAACACATTTTAAAGGGTTATAAGTAGAGATCTGTCAAATGCATCGCTTGCTCATAAACGTGGACAGTAAAATAAAATATAGTTTCAAATCAAAAAGCGCAAGTGGAATATCAAAATCCTTTATATTCATGAAAATTTCTTAGGAAACTAAAATTCTTGCGCCATGTGTGAGCAAAATTAGAGCTCGATTTTTTGTTAAAAATAGATTAATATAATTGTTTACATGGTGCAAATTCAATTTTCGAAAGTTAAAGGCTAAAAATGACTGAAGAACTCACATGTGTTATTTGTTTCCAGAACCAATTGACATTCTCCATAACTCATACTCGTGACTTCAAGATTTTTCTCAAAAATAGGTCCTTTACGATTTATCTAAATCACCTGCGTTAACAATTAGGTGCTCACCTGATGCCTGCCCACTCCACCTTCACTAGCAAAACAAATCCTCGTTGCCGCCGTCTCGGCTTTCCGCCGTCCGCCCCCCTCGCCGCGCCGCCGCATCGCAGCTATCCCTCCCCGCGCAGAGGCCCCACGGAGAGGCATGCCGCGCGTGGTCTCTCGTTCGCCGCCACCCCACCGACGGCGGCGCTCCCCGTCGCCGCGGCACGGCAACAGGCGGATCCGACGAGATCGCAGCCGCTCCCCTGGCCCCTCCCGGTACGCACCCCTCAACCCCTCTCTCTGCCCCCCTCCTGTCACAAAGTTGGTTTGGTTTCTTGTAGAGTATACCTCAAGGTTGTCCGGCCTAGTGCTTCCATATCTTAGCCTGTCTGTGCTGCTGCCAAACTAGTTGGCATTGTTTTGGAGGCGTGCTTATTGAAGTGACAATAAAGTACGGTAAGCAGAGTCACAGCGCTTCAAGATTTTGATATCATGTATCGGTGACTATTCTTGTCTTCGATCCCATCAGCTACTTTCTGCATTCAATTATCTAGGGTTACAAATTGGCTGAACCGGAATGGATCGATGTGGTACCTACAAGATTGGTGAGATATGGGGATTCTTTGTTTTTGGGGATGTTGTGGACGGGCTAAATGAAAATTAATCAAAAACGGGCATCAAGTGTGATTGTATGCATTTCAAGAGAATGCAGACCTGATAAGGATGTCATATCATCTCCGATATTCATGGGCGTACGTTGCTTGAAGATAAGATTATTAAATGTGAGGAATCTATGTACACTGTTGTGAGTTGCAGATATTATTTCGTATACAAGTTTTGCTCCTGCGCCTGTTTTACAATGGAATTATGATGGGATGTTTTTTAGAAGAGTGGCTCATATGCAATGATTTTCTTAAATGAACAAGAAGCCTGAAATCCATATCTCATATTATTGTCAATCGTGGGTAAGTCAGCCAAAGAAAATCTGATAAAGTTGAATTGATGCATTTGAATGTTCTTGCATTTTTGTATGCATGTTGACATGCTGGCATGTCACCTATCTATCTTACCTGTTGATGACTTGCATGCTGGCGGGTGACCTGCAGCTATCAATATTAGACATATTTCTTGTTGTATTTGCCTTTCCTATTCTGAAGCTCAGCTATCCCTTTGTTAGGAGAAAAACTCGGTCTCCATCTCCTAGATGGGAGAGGAGCCAGTCTCCAATTCCTAGGAGGCGTAGGACCTCTCCATCACCAAGGAGACATAGACGACGGAGAAGTCGGAGCAACTCAAGTTCCCTTGTAAATAACTCCTGCAGCCCAAGTCGTGGATTGGAACAGCACAGTTTAATTGAAAAACAAAGGAAGGAAGAAGAAGAGAAGAAAAGGTAAACTTCTTTTCATTCTTAGGCGTACACGTTGCCAGTTTTGCATTGCTATGGTTCCCTCTTATTTTTTATCTTAGGATTTTTAACTTATATTGACAGGTTACTTATTGGACTGCAGCCTTCTTCCAATCTTCTTTTTCTTGATTGTACTGCATTAAGTCCACTCTGTCTTGTCACATACTGGATTTCGTGAACTAATAGCAACAAAATGCATCATGTTGAGAAGTATTCAATTGTCCACATGTTAATCAAAACCATCAACTAAGGAAAAATGAGAATATTTATGCCATTCCTTCTATTTTAAGCCTGCATATCAACTCTGAATGATAAAGTTTTTTGTTCTCGTAAACAATAATTATACCATCTCCACAAAACCACAACTCTTATCCAAATCTCATACTTCTTTGTATTCTATTATGTCACTTTCTTCCATCATATTACTGTAGATTGCTACAGCAGGTGTTCCCAACAACAACAAAATGGTTGGATAACAATGCATAATTAAATATCTGGTTCTTTTTCTGATAGATCATGCTGGTGTTTGCTCCTCACTCCATCCCATATTCGTTCTGAAATTGACGTCATACGAACTGACTTATCTCATTGCTTTGTGCACGACACATTTGCAAGTTGGCCTTTGGCTTGTCTGGGGAAAGCTACTGTTGCAGTTGCACTTATTAGTTCTTGTATGCAGTGCGTATCTGTCTTAGCTTTATTTTGAATTTGCAGATGCTCACTTGTTTCGATCAGTAACTCTGGCGCTCATTGATATTAAACCAACTCCTTCACTTGTAGTAGCATAATAGTTTTGATACCCAATTTCAATTGATCATTTATAACTTCACTTTTTTCACCGCAGACGCCAAAAGGAAGCTGAACTTAAGTTGTTGGAAGAGGAGCTTGCTAGGAGAATTGAAGAAACTATTAGGAAAAATGTTGAGGAGCGTCTGAACTCTGAGGAGGTAAAAGATGAAATAAAACACAGAGTTGAGGAAGGTATCAAAAAGTTATTTGATGAGGTTGATGCTCAGCTACGAAAAGAAAAGGAAGCAGCACTGCGTGAAGCCAGGCAGAAAATAGTAAGTATTATGCACGCCGTGCGATCCTTACTAGTACATTTGCTTGAAGCAACACGGCATTTAATACTTTGGTTTTGAACGATTCAGCTTTCTCATGAGGTCTGATGGTATTGGTGCTAATAGATCTATATTTTTTCATCTACTCATGGAATATATTTTTGCAAACATGCATGTAAATATGTGCATTCGTATCACCAGAACTGAAAACTAGCAATATTTTCTGAGCTGGTTTTGACAATTAACGAGACCAAATAGATACACATGTTTTCTGATTTGTTTGTGTCTTTGAAGAACCTTTCCCAAATTTAGTCGCTCAGTTGTAATTCGACATGAACCAAACTTTGCAGGAACAAGAAAGAAGAGAGAGGGAGGAGTTGGATAAGATGATTGAGGAGAACCGAAGGAAAGTAGAAGAATCGCAAAGAAAAGAAGCTATGGAGCAGCATCAGAAAGAGATGGAGCGATATTTGGAACTGGAAAGGATCCAAAAGCAAAGAGAAGAAGCTTTACGCAGAAAAAGATTGAGGAGGAGGAAGAACGGGCTAAGCAGATGAAATTACTTGGGAAGAACAGCCACAGGCATTGATTTTGTGTGGGTGTTGTAGTGCGTTGCTCTCTTGCAAAAGTGCGCATATAACTTTTCTGGACGCCTGTAATCACTGCTGTATCTTGTACTCTGTAGAGTTGAGCTGCTTGTGTGCCTCTGCCTCGTGTCTGGTTGCAGTGTTAACTTTCTCTGTAGCTTGCGCAATTGATTGTCGTGCTGATAATATCAAAGCACTAGACACATAACTTTAGTTCCAAAGGTGTGGGGCGATCTGTTGCCCTCTCATTTCATCTGAGAATATTCACGGAACTCATCCATTCGGTCCACCAGAATCATCAAACTCTAGTTTAGATGCTATACCTTCCCATTGTGTCACATGGGTGGTAGCAGGAGGGGTTGCCTGAGTAAGGTTGGATGTTCTCTCCTGACACTGCAGTTTTCTGTTTCATATGTAGCTGTCCGCCTGTCCCAACTCCCAAGTCCTGACCTGTTGAGCCTTTTTTTTTTTTATTAGTGGATCATTGCGAATGCACTTATACCCCAGGCCAGAAGTGAAGAAAGAACTGCCATAGAGTTCTTCATGGAAGACAACTTGTTTTTCAGCTTTAAAGGTACAAGACCATGAGGTATAACTTCACCGAACCTCAAATATACATATTGGCTGGAAAGTTCTTTTAGTCTCATTACAAACATATTTCCATCGGAAAAGTATGATATAATACAAAAGGCAAAGTGTATACTTTGAGATTTTTGCTAATTACCCACCTGTTTCACCTCGGGCCAGATAATATGGATGCTTGAGATGGAACTGAATGTGTTGATGAATTATCTTGAACAAACATGAGTGAATTTGCATTGAAGGTTTGTACGCTTATAGCACCTTCCAAAACCTTGATCACAGTTGACATTGAAGGCCTTTGCATGCTATCATGTTGCAGACACCATATTGCGAGCTTCATCATTTGAATCACTTCCTCCTGGTTTGAAACCATATCATCACTACGCTTGTCAATCAGATCAATCAGTTGGTTGTTTTGAGCCTTTTCTCGTAATATATTTATGAGCTGAACATTCTCCTTGGGCTGAGAGTTGTCGATATTTTTTCTTCCACTTATTATTTCCATGATGACAACTCCAAAGCTGTAGACATCAACTTTTTCAGTGATCTGCGATGTCAACCATTCAGGTGCCAGATATCCAGGCGTTCCTCTCATCACAGTCACTACCTTGCTTTGATCTCTATTTATTAACTTACATAGTCCGAAATCAGCCACTTTGGCGTTGAAGCTGTCATCCAAGAGAATGTTTTGTGGTTTGATATCCAAATGGGCAATTTTCCGCCTACACTCCTCATGAAGATAGCATAGGCCCTTGGCAATATCCAGAATGATCTTACAACGGGTGCACCATTCAAGAGGGGCATTATTATGTCGGCAATAGATCCACCTGTCAAGCGACCCTCTTGACATATATTCATATACAAGAAGCCTCTCAGATTTCTCTACACAAAAGCCAATCAGCCTGACAAGATTGATGTGTTCAATGCTACCAATAGTCTCAACCTCTGTCAAGAATTCTTTCTTTCCTTGTCTAGCACCTTCCAGACGTTTCACTGCAACTCTTTCTTCACCTAACTTCCCTTCAAAAACTGACCCAAACCCACCTTCTCCGAGCTTTGTACTGAATTCTTGCGTGCATTCGCTCAACTTCTGAAAAGATAACCTTGTTGGCATTCCAGGTAATTGATCGAAATTAAAATCCTCGTCATTGTCTTCATACTTCCTCCTCCTTTGTAAATAAATAGTGACAGCAATAGCAAACAATAAAAGTGCAGTAATAGCTCCAAGTGTAGCAGCGACCTTCATCTTCTTTTTGTTGGCATGAGTTGCAGATATGGAGGGGCTAAGTTGCACCTTGATGTAAGCAGAGGAGTTGTAACCAGCATTGTCAGGTTGTACTGCATGGAAGGAGAAGACCTTCGTCATCCACACACATTCTCCAGCTCCGAACAGAATAGCCATGCAGGAGCAGTTCTTCAAGCAGGCTTTCTTACAGTCATCGATGCTTGTTGCGTTCACAGCCATGTGGTTATTATCAAAGTAAGAAATGACTGGAAGGGCCAATAGCTGATGGCGTCGTATTTCTTCACAAGAGATAGGAGTTAATGGTGTGCAACCAAGATTTGGCTTCCTTTCATCCACCAGCTTGAAGTAGCTTGAATTTGAATTATTCTCAAGTGGACATGTGCATTGCCCTCCGGTGCATATGCCGTACTCCCCGCAGACTTTTGGGTAAGAACAAGCATCCATTCCCATAGACCCCAGTATATCATACACCACTGTCCAACTCTCGCGAGACCATGACCATTCATACAGTCTAAGGTATCCATCTGAATCTAATCTCATGTACTGGGTGGATTTAGCTTCTGGCAGTGAGATGCTATCAGTTATATTTTGCTGCAGAATGATGTCGAGGCTTCCATTCATGAATGTAGCCATAATTGGATGAATTCCTGTATCGCCTAATTTTGTCTTATACGAAAAGTAGACTTGTGGTGGTGTGGATTCGGCATAATAAGCATTTAATCTATCTGGTAGTATTGTGATATAAAACTGATTCTCAGTCCAATTTGTTGGAGAGGTATTTGCTGTGAGCCTCGTACCTTCCACAAGTGACTGTCCATGGACCATTGTGTCAGTAGGATGATCAAATGACTGCCACACTGTTGCTTTCCTCTGATCAGATAGAACCAGATTGCCGTTCTCGTTGATGACCATGTCAGCTACAGACCGGCCTGAGCTACTGCTCGACCAGACGTGGCTACCATCAGCTCACGGAGGACCAAGTTCCCATCCGATGTAAACTCAAGGGTGGCGTTCTCCCTAACAGGGTGATCCCGATTGGCACACCAAATCACCGCATGTGAATCATTCTCATGCATCGCGTGTCCGCGGCTGCCAGTTTGGACAATGGAGACAGCAAAGAGGAACACGTCGCAAGAGAGTAAGCACATATGAACCCTGCAACATAGGCTAGGCGGATGAAGACAGTGGCTTGTGGTTGTAGGAAGCGGATAACAACGGGACGAATGATTGAATTATGGTCGAAGTCGAAGAAGGCGGCGTTGTTGATCCACAACGTGGAGGGTTTGGCCATGAAATCCTCCTCTGAGACCTGTGCCTGGGAGAACATCGGTGCTGCGGTTGCAAGTGCGAGGAAGAAAAGATTGGCAGGACCCATGTAATAGCTTGAATGAAAACAGAAACTCTAATCAGGAAGAAATCAGTTAATTCTTGGATTATGAGACGATACTGGGGACGAACTAGCAGAGTAGAAGAAACAAGATCACAAGGTCACACCTGACGATATTGAACAGACTCGAAAGAGAAGACTTGATCGCCGGAGAGATGGCCGGTGTCACTGAAGAGCTTGGGGTAGCTCTGGTATTTTTACAGATTGGCTGGCCTGTTTAGTCCCAAAGCGCCACTGACAGTCTTGGCTGTAACATAATGCTGGCTTGAACGTGGAGTGTACGTCGTCAACAAAGTCTAAGTGGGTTGGTCATTTGCTTTACCGCTCATCCCTGTTTAGACGCCGAAGCATGATGAGCTACATTTATCAAATATATTCATAGGGGATTA
Source organism: Poa pratensis (assembly GCA_947311845.1). Lineage (NCBI taxonomy): Eukaryota > Viridiplantae > Streptophyta > Magnoliopsida > Poales > Poaceae > Poa > Poa pratensis. The sequence goes on along the minus strand of CAMZMU010000057.1, from coordinate 31,359,827 downwards.
GGGGTTGAGTGGATTTGGGTCGGCCTTAAGTTTCATATCACAGGCGATTTTCAGTAAAAGCTCTTTGCTTTGTGCTGGTATTGTGCCATCCCCGATTAAATGGCTCTAGTCAGGAGGGGCCTACCATGAGAAAATATCCGGTGTCCCCGTTGACGTGGACTCTTTCGACGATTCGCAATGAAATGGTGAGTGAGCAGGTGTTTTTCCGGCGTGCTTATGACTATATTTAAATTTCCGACTTTTCTTGCAACAGTGACACACGCTATGTTGACAACGAGGTAAGGGGCGGCTAGATGACTCGATAGTTTTATGGGGACCGCTCGTCGCCTCTCCTCTCTATCTAGCCGTTGAGCACCGGATGGCCATGACTTTTGTCCCACGTATAACAGGCAGGTGCTAAGCAGCAGCTGTCCGCCTCCCCGCCTCCCCGCTTAGAGCAACTCCCAATGCAGGGACGCATTTCGTCTATCCGCGTTCGTTTCTGTCTGAAACCATGACCCAATGCGGCGACGCATTTGCGTTTTGTGTCTGTTTCATGTCCATGTGGATGCATTTTCAACCCAAATTTGGTCGGCACGTCCTCCGGACAGGCTGCACGTCCGCTTGGTGTCGTGGGGCTACCCTTCGACTACCCCACGGTGAAGATACCTGGTGCACGCCAAGACTAGGACCCGACATGCGGCCTATTAGAAGATGACAACAAAGGCCCACCTGGCGGCCCAATGAAGCCCAACAAGCTACAACTTGGAGTACAAGACAAGAAACTCATGTAAACCTACCTGGCTCCCTTTATAAAGCCAGGCAGGGACACCCCGTAGAGGGGATCCTCCACGAGACCACGTCTCTCATCGCCCTCGCGGCCACCATGTAACATCATCATATATCTATACAGATCAGACAAGCAGGATGTAGGTCTTTACCTCACCATGAGGGGCCGAACCTGGGTAAATCCTTGCTTGTCAGCCGACGGAACTACCAGCGCGCACTCTCTCTCCCCCTCAATCAACCCGGGGTACACAACCCAGGGATTTGCCGAGTCCACACCTCGTCAATTGGCGCCGTCTGTGGGAAAGAACGCGCGCTGGATTCAACGTTCCGGCGGCTCCAATCTACATCAACAACTGCGACGGCGGCGGCGTTCCTTGGCCCAGCCTCGCGTGATCCAGTTCAGCGACTCGCCGGTTCATCTACTTCTGCGTCGAATTTCATCAAGGCGGCGGCCGCATCACATGCGTGCACCGCAAGATCCAATCTGAAGTAAAATCGAAGCCCTCTCGAGTTCCGGAGCTGGATCGATGGAGGCAACTCGTCGGCTCATCTACATTAGCTTGTCGAGCCACCCTGCAGGCACGAGCACGCGGGATCTAGATCAACGCGTCGGCCATCGCCCATCCAGCTTCCTCTCGTCGACCAGGACAGCACCTCCAGCAAAGTACGCGTGCAAAGAGCAATCAGCAGCAGAACGGATCTAAGTCCTGAGAAGCAAAAAGAAGAAGGAAAAATCGGATGCTGCATGCAAGAAAACAATTCGAGTGCTACTAGCACTCACGACCATCAAATACATCCATGGCGGTTTTCCAAGGCCAGAAAAAAAAAAGAGGAGGAAAGAAGTGGTCAGCTCAATCATCCAACGAACATGCAAAGTATCCGACCAGCGCCGTGGTCGACTCCGATCCAGCCACGGTGAGTCGACCACGGTACGTACGCTGCGGCCTGCTTCGAGGCGCCGTCGCGGACAAGTCCAATCTCGTCGACACGCGAGCGGATCACGGAAGGCGGCGAGCCGACGAGTTCCGATTCAATTCGCATACATGCAAGATGCAACGCATGTTCACGGGCGTGAATCATTGATCAATCCTTGCCTTATTCGTTAATTATTATTTTCATTATTTCTGCTAACAGATTTATCTCTTAAACGCATGTGCATGTACCTGGGAGAGCTAATCCCAATGATCGATCACAAGGAGCAGCAGCTGGTTCAGTACATGCACGCGAGGCAGCATCTACGCCGCCATGTCGTGCATCCACCAGCTGACGCCGCGCGTGGAACCGCGTCGACAATCAGCATGGACCGCCGGACCGCGCGGACTCGACAGACCGGCAACTCAGAACCGCGGCGGTGCTGCGCATCTTCATCGGCCGCTCGCCAACCTCTACATTGACACAGGGTGCTCCTAATACTCGGGGGCTGCGCCTCAAAACTATTTCGGCGCACCCGACACTTGGGCGCCGGCGATTCGTCATCAACAAACAACAAATTCATCGCCGTACCCGACAAGGCGACACCCGTGACTTCGTCGACTACGCCTTCGTCGACTCCGCCTCCAACACTCGGGGGCTGGCGGCCTCGCCTTCGTCGACTCCGCCTTCGTCGACTCCGCCTCCAACACTCGGGGGCTGGCGGCCTCGCCTTCGTCGACTTCGCCTTCATCGGCTCCGTCTCCAACACTCGGGGGCTGGCGGCCTCGCCTTCATCGACTCCGCCTCCGATACTCGGGGGCTTGCGCTTTGTCAACGACAAGTTTGTCGCTGCACTCGACACGCGACTCGAGTGCCTTCATCGACTTGGCACCGTCGACTCCCCTTCGCCGGCCTGATAAGGGACTCGGGGGCTGAGCGTTGCCTGCGCCGTGTCGACTCCGGCCCGCCGCTTCGACTCCCTCCGTCGCACTTCGCGGCGTCGACTCCGTCCACTACGACATCCACAACTCGCCAAGATCGGCATCCAGCACTCCGCCGCGTCGACTCCGGTCCTCCGCTTCGACTGCCTCTACGGCACCACTCCGCCGCGTCGACTCCGGTCCTCCGCTTCGACTGCCTCTACGGCACCACTCCGCCGCGTCGACTCCGGTCCTCCGCTTCGACTGCTCTACGGCACCACTCCGCCGCGTCGACTCCGGTCCTCCGTGTCGACTGCCTCTATGGCACAACTCCGCCGCGTCGACTGCCTCTACGGCACAACTCCGCCGCGTCGACTCCGGTCCGGCGCGCACAAACAAATTCGCCTTGGCCACACCTGATGCTCTCCCGGGTGTTGCGCCGCACAGGCCACAAAGAAATTCGCCTTGGCCACACCTGATGCTCTCCCGGGTGTTGCGCCGCACAGGCCACAAAGAAATTCGCCTTGGCCACACCTGATGCTCTCCCGGGTGTTGCGCCGCACAGGCCATAAACAAGAAAACCTAGGCCGCACTCGAACACTCGGGGGCTGCGCCATACAGGTCCAACAAGAAAACCTAGGCCGCACTCGAACACTCGGGGGCTGCGCCATACAGGTCCAACAAGAAAACCTAGGCCGCACTCGAACACTCGGGGGCTGCGCCATACAGGTCCAACAAGTAAAAGCCTTGGCCGCACTCGAAACGCTCGGGGGCTGCGCCACACAGGTTCACCTCATTAAACATCTTAGGCCGCGCTCGAGCACTCGGGGGCTGCGCCGCAAAGATCTCAGGCAAAAAGCCTTGGCCGCACTCGAAACGCTCGGGGGCTGCGCCGCACAGGTCATAAGTAAACAACATCCCAAGCAACTGCTGTAGGCCAACAGGCTGAAGAGGAACTCGAACACTTGTCGAGTGCTCACAATCCAGTAGGCCAACAGGCTGAATGAACACAACACAGTAGGCCAATAGGCTGAAGAGGAACTCGAATATTTTTCGAGTGCTCACAAAACAGTAGGCCAACAGGCTGAATGACAACAAAACAGTAGGCAAACAAGCTGAGCAAACAACATACAGTAAGCCCATTGGCTGAGCAAGACTCCATTCATGGTCGAGTCCTCCATTTACTCCCATCGGGAGTGAAGCATAACCGGCTTTCGACTGAAGGATAATTAAGATTAACCTCAACTACAAGCAATTCAGCTTAATCTCGGGGGCTACTCCCATCGGGAGCGCTGTTCGCGCACCCGATAGCGTGAGATCAATATTCAGTCGAAACATTACCGACTAAACCATCCTCTGTAAGCCCTCAACGGCCGGAGTTGAATCATTTTTACTTGTCCCTTTCAGGAACCCGACGGCGTGCCCAGGAGGAAAGAGTCCTTACCCGAATCTTCGATTCGACCAAGCACTCGGGGGCTCCTGTCGTGGGGCTACCCTTCGACTACCCCACGATGAAGATACCTGGTGCACGCCAAGACTAGGACCCGACATGCGGCCTATTAGAAGATGACAACAAAGGCCCACCTGGCGGCCCAATGAAGCCCAACAAGCTACAACTTGGAGTACAAGACAAGAAACTCATGTAAACCCTACCTGGCTCCCTTTATAAAGCCAGGCAGGGGCACCCCGTAGAGGGGATCCTCCACGAGACCACGTCTCTCATCGCCCTCGCGGCCACCATGTAACATCATCATATATCTATACAGATCAGACAAGCAGGATGTAGGTCTTTACCTCACCATGAGGGGCCGAACCTGGGTAAATCCTTGCTTGTCAGCCGACGGAACTACCAGCGCGCACTCTCTCCCCCTCAATCAACCCGGGGTACACAACCCAGGGATTTGCCGAGTCCACACCTCGTCACTTGGTGTCCGCCGTGTCGCCTCCACGGTCCCACACGATAGCGCCCACTCAACACTGCAGAGCTCGACGAGATAGCCTGTGGGACGGGCTCGCTAGGGTGCTCCACGACTCGGTATTGTAGGCCAAAGCACTCACACCACCGCAGCCTAAGCCGGAACCGGGGCAAGGGGCGTTCTGGGATGGGCTCGTGGGTCGGACGTGCACGTGGACGTCCACATTCCCCGCGACGCCGAGTCAATGGAGTAGGAGGAGAAGGGGAGCATCTAAGAGACTGCCACCATTGCTGCAGGCAGGGCCACCACCAAATTTATGGCCGGCTTCACCCTACATCGACCTTGTCGACTAGGATGATGAGGAGTAGGCCTCCGCAGCCACCCAATACTGGATTTACTTATGTTTTCTGAATTCCTAATGTAAAGGCCTTTCTGGCGCCCTATGTATATATATTTAAAATAAAAAACCTGGAATGTGTCCCGTGCATTGGGTTCACTACGCGAACCGGCGGACACGGGCGGACGTTTGGTGTCCGCCTAGCGTGTGCATATACAACGATCTCACACCTCATATGATACTATATCAACAGGCGTGGAGATCAGTTGGATCTTTGATTGAGTAATTTTTATTTGTTTATTGACCTCCTCCAGACAAGAGGGGAGGTCAAATTCGATTTGCAATTCAACTTTGTTTTGTTAAGTTATTTTAGTTTAGCATGTTGGACTCCAAATCCTTGCTACGCTTGTTGTGGTTTGAATCCACCTCAGAACGAACAATTGAATGTGGGGAGTAAAATCTCTCGTGCGAGCAATCAAACTAACGAAAGCACATTGGACAACTTATCCATGTTGAACAGGTTGATTTGGTTTGGACATCCCTTTGTCCATCTTCTTTTATCAAGTGCAAATGGACAAATCTCATATGATACCACTTCTAAGAATTCACATTTTGAAGTTCCAAAAATAAATTTGGGTGTACACAAGTTGTGCGTTTACGATTCCTAAAATTGCAGAAAAATTCAAAATACAAGCATAGAAACGAAAAGGATAAATGCAACAATAGTTCACAAAAGGTCAAAAACACAAAATGACACTATTCACGTCGCAATTTGTCCTTTTTTATTTTCTGTGTACATGTCAAATTTGGTTCTGAAAATTTTAGGAAATGTAAACACACTTCTGGTGAACACTACACATTTTTAGAATTTTTTACACGGGTAAATTTGAATTTTCAAAAGGGCATCATTTAATCTCTAGTATCACTAGATATTCTCCCTCCGCCTTGCCATATAAACGGACAAAACCCGGAAAAATTTGGTATCTATTTGGGTCGGCTAGTTGGAGTTGTCCTTAATCCCACCAGCGCCACACTATACAAGAAAGAGCATGGGAAACAACAGCCAACACAATAAACATAACATGTGATGACTTTATAGATTAAACGTGCCATGTACAGGCATGTGTAAGAGACTGGATTCAAAGCAAACATGGAGACTACAAAGTCTCAGTTGATGGAGTGCCATGTGGAACAAAAGGTGATAGATCATGCAATGAAGGAGACTTTGGAGATCTTTGCATATGATTGCACCCTTTTTGCCATCATATTTATTCCAGGAGACCTAAACACGATTGGAGCGTGTTTTCTTTATGTAGTTTTAGAGTTCTTTTGCAGTTGTGTCATGGAAGCCTGCATTTACAACAAGATGACCCCATTAGCATCTCATGGTCCTAAAGCTAGCATAATCAAATTTTCATAAATCATACTCAACATTGTCTCATGTTTTTATCAAGTACAAGAAGAACAAGCGCTTACCTTGGCATTGATAACTTTGACAGTCTCTATCGTAGATGCATTTGTATTTAAACAAATATGTGTCAACTAATTCTGTACGGAGGGAGTAGCTTTTAAGCTACGACTTGCAGGTGAATTTGGCCTTTTGCTGCCCGCGGTCTAAGATATTTCTTGTTAATCAATTGTTTTTGTTGTAATTTTTGTCGAATTAGCTGGTGATTTTGTTGCAAATCAATCTGCAGCAAAAATTGTTGTTTAACCATTTTTTGTAGCATTACTTGTTTTGAAAATGTAGCGACGATTTGTTGCAATAATATTGTTTATTTTACGTGGGACGACGAATTTTGTTGCAATATTCGGTCAATATTATGGGTAAATCATGTTGGTGGCTTCAGTAAGGTGAGGATAAGTGGAGTTGGTATGTACTGCGGGTTGATTTCATAAAACATGGGGGCCTCTAATGCAAAAATACGTTTGGGTTAGTTCTGTATGTCGGATGATTATCCGATGGCACGGAGGACGACTGATTTGGCCCGAGCGTTTCTTCAACCTCCTCGGTGGAGGCCATTCCTAGAGCTTCTTGTCGGAGTCCAACCCCTTTTCGCTGTCAAGTGGTGCATCGCCGATGGTGTCAAGGCGGCCGGCGATGAAGGCTCTATTCCGGTGGAGAAGTTCAATGATCTTGTCGCATTTCTTTCCTTTCATTCAGGGTCCTTTGTGCAATTAGTCACGGTTGTGTTGTAATTTCCCTTTTTCTTTCAGAGTCCTGTATGTAAAATATATCCACCGACTGCATCACGAGGGGTCCTTCATGACCCCTTTCCTCGTTAAAAAAACTTATTCTAAATCAAACGACAATTTTCTGTCGAGACATGTGCTTTCTTTTTGTAAAGCTACCGGATCGACCGCTGGAGCGTGGCAAATGATTGTGCCAATTCGGACAAATCTGATGTTTTTTACACCGTGATTCAAAAGATTTAGGGCCACCACACCCCAACTTTATTGGTATATTTACACATGAAAAACACTTCTAACTCCCGAGCTCTAGTGCTCCTGTTTTTTTTGAAAAATTCGAAAAGTTTATTTTTCCATCTAAAAAAATATAAGAAAAACATACAAGTACATATACATGTCTACTATGTACGCCCAAAATTTTAAATAAATATCTTTCCATACATGATCTGCACAAAAAAGAAAATCTCTCAAGTAAAATGAGTTTTTTCACCCTATTTCAGATCCATGATTTTGTGTAACTTACAATATATAACTATTACTGAGCAAAACTTTTAAGATATGTAGAAATATCATTTTCGTTTTTTTAAAGCAGGAGCACTGGAGCTCGGGAGTCAAAAATCCTCTGTCATCAATTTTGTGGGTGAGTCATGTATTTAACTCTAACTAAAACATAATTTGATCACGAGTCGTTCTGTCCTGTAGTTCAATACACTATTCTAAGGCGAGTTGTCTATTTTCCGTACTCACGCAGAAAAGATAATTTACGACGAACTTACGAGGTTAACTTTCACTGGAGGCCGCTGATCGATTAAATGAAAGCTTGTATTCATCATACAATACGCCCGTTTTCTTATAATTGTTGGTCTTTGAACAAATCTAACTTTCAATTATTTTGAAACGAAGGGAATAGCTGTAGAAAATTAAAACATAATTGCGTACTCTCGGGGAAATAATAATTTACGACTAACAAAGGAAGGTTACTTTCACGAGAGGCCGCTGATCGAACAAATCATAAATGGAAGGTTTGCGTTGATTGACGATGACGCTGGATCAGTTACTCCACTCGACACGTCCAATAGCAGACTGAATCAATGGACACACGAGTCATTCATGAAGTGACGTGAGTACGATCATGCGTACGAGTGTAATGTTTAACGCCTACGGTTACAGCTAGCTTGCGATAGCTCGGGTTACAGAGCTGATAAATGTACCGCTGAAAACTTCACCGTACGTCCGGATCTTGTACCGAACGTGCCGAAAAGGGGGGGAAAATGTGTGTGCATCACGACGATCCATTCCCTCAAATTTGCTGTTAATTTGACAATCCATTCAACTAATTTGTGCTGCGTCGTTGACCAAAGCTGTGGCATTACATGGATGGATAACATGCTGAGAGCCGAAGCGCATATTTGACTATCCGACTATCATCACCACTAATATAAAAAGGCACAGAGAGAGGTAATCCAAATCATCCCAGCCACACGGTAATTGATCCCACGGTTATTACGGACGCGGCTTGCCTGTGCCCAGCCCGTGCGCCCATCCGTGCGGCCGTGTACGTGGCATCCATCCGGCGCTTCCACTAATTAAGCAACTCGTTCGTATTTTTCAGTTGGAAACAGATACGGAGAATCCCATGACCGCAGTACTCGCTCCCACGCCGGCGACTGGACCACACCATCTGCCACCGAGGTTCCCGGAGGCAGAGGAACTGAGGAAGGCCGCCCGTGTCTGGTTACGTTCTAGATCTTGGTTCGGTACTTCGGTTGTCCATCGGCCGGCCGGCCGGCTCGGCCCGCAGCGAAATTGGATCCAGAAAATGGGAATTCGACGACGGGCTGACGCGCGTACGCCGGCCGGCGGGATGGGTCCCAAACTTGTCGAACTCCATCGCCTGCATGCGATTCTAGCTAGCTTGTTGCTAATTGCCTAGGTTTTTCTTACCGACGGAGGCAGCGCTACCATGAAGAACGTCGCCGAAGCTGATGGTCACATGGAGGAGGAGCTTCATGGCGACGAGCAAGCTGAGTACCAAAACGGCGAGGAGCTCTGCTCGGAAGAGGACGGGAGTTGAATTAGCTGCCTTCGACGGCGACGTCTCGGTGCGGTAAAGACACCCTGCGTGCATGCCAAGTTTCCTGGAGCTCAGGAGGTAAAACACGAAGACGGAACAAGATATCAAGCATGAGATCATGGCGGCAAGCCGGCCACCGGCGACTCAGGGAAGCCACCTAGTATAACTAATTCTGTGCCGTATTTCCCTATACTGCCTTCAAAGAAAATCGCAAAAGAAAATCACGTTCGGGGACGGGAAATAGGGGGAACCGCCGGATGGGTGCCACGTACACGGCCGCACGGATGGGCGCACGGGCTGGGCACAGGCAAGCCCCGTCCGGTTATTACCGGTACTAACCACGGACTGAATACGGAACTTACCTCTTCGCTAATCAAGTCAGAAAAAGAAACTCTCCACTGATAATGCATAACGCATCTTCATACCGCCGGGACAGTACATCACCACCGCCGACGCCCTCCATCAACGCCGCCGAGCCCTACATCCCCGCCGCCGCACCCTACATCAACGCAGGTCGCGCCCTCCATCCCCGCCGCCGGCGCCCTGCATCAACACAGGTCGCGCCTACGCCGGCCGAAGACGCAGGGCCGCCCGCTCGGACGCCAGCGCCCGCCCTGCCCGCAAGCCGCCGGATCCTCGAGCAAGACTCCACCGATGATGATCTTCGTCGCCGCGCCCGATTCCAATATTGCCTTCACCGCGGACGGTCGTTGTGGCAATTACGCGAGCCGGAATCACCAACCCTGTCAGGATCTGGGTACCCCGTCGCCACCAAGGATGGTTGTACTGGCCGCAAATTCCTTCAGCCCAAATTCGTACACAGAGCAGGAAGGTAAACTCACCTATTGGAGACATCGTCTGCGACTCTCCTTACACGCGTACAAAATTTCTTCATCTTATCAGACAACGGTTTAACATTTAGCATTGAATACTTAGAAGCTGACAAGTCAGTCAGTTGCATCTTTGATTCGATGGAGGGAACATTCAGACAGTAGCATGCTTACTGCATCAGAATAAATCAAGTGTTGGTACAGATGTTCTTGTTACCAATGTTCATCTACCAACAATTCCCACTTCTGATAGGTTCCAGAAACTTTTCTTTGGACAAGAAAAAAATGCTATTATATACTCCTCCGTGAGTTATCTGCCCCTCATCTATATATAGAGATATAGGAGGAAAAGTGACATATTGGCAAAATCTATTTATGTTTGACCTTTACATTCAGAACCGGGATTATTTAAGTCCTACTTATAGCGGTCTACTATTGATGGAATACTAGAAAAATACCCCGCGCGTTGCAGCGGGAATTTTTTTAAAAATTTGTTCTATAAACGAAAGGACATATGACACATGCAACGGGAATTTTTTCGGGAATATTCAGAATTCGATTGGACACAATAATCGAGAATCTAAATTTGCTCCATGTAGAATATTTGTTTGTTTAACAACTGAAATTGATGAGGTAATTGTATGGATAAAAGAATTTATAATGCGAATAGTTTTCATGTATGAATAGAAAATCATTAATAAATTTGGAAAACATGGATAAATAATGGCTCAAATAGTGGATGACGTGGCTTAAGTAATAGATGACATGTGATTAATTAGTGGAGATGACATGGACAATTGATTGGTTAAGAGAATGGATGATGTGGATAGCTTGCATGTTAAGATAGAAAAATAATTAATGAACTTAGTGGGGTTTTGCTTTATAAGAAGTATAGATTTTCCCGATACATATATTAGGTTTGCATTCAGCCAGGAAATTCCCCCTTTGTAGATTCTTCATTATACATGGAATAAAAAATAAAACGCAGAGAAATGTTGTCGTATCCTATTTATTTCATGCTAAACTGCTAATAATCTTTATGAATAAACTTTGGAGACCTTTGATCATTCATATGATTTTAGAGTGTGCTCATGTTTTCTCCTGGATAAGCGTGAAAGTGTTAAATGTTTGCACTACTGCAGCATGTACACCTTGCTGACCATTTGTGTTTACCAGTTTTTTCTTCTGAATTAAGCAGTTTGCTCTTCTCAGGCAACTTGCCTAATTTCTGTTCCGGCATGGAGAAGACAATATTCATCTCCTCAAGCCTTGTGAAAAAAGGTTGGAGTTCTAAGGGTTCTCCATATTCAGTGTTCTTTCCATTATTCTATTATTTGTCACGTCAACATGAACTGCTTATGTTATATCTTGCGGGAGTAGCTGGAATGACATTTCAAGTTTCACAATTGTTATCACAGTGTATCATGCTAGGTTATCACATCCTTGCTACAAATTATGTACCAGTCGATTAGAATTTGCCAACTACAGTCAACAGTGCCTATTATTTTCTTGTTAATTTGCATGAATTATCTCGGTTGGGGCGCATGACTCATGATATTTTGGGGACAGATAAATGTTAACATTTGAATCCATGGAAAGGAATAAGGAGTTGACGCTCGGTCATGATTATGATGGTGTGATCAGCGAGAGCGACATGACTTAATGGGAGGATGCAGGAATGCGAAGTGGACTGGAGCTTCTTCGATGAGTAGAGGTTTATTTGTATTATTTTGGGATTATGTCTATTTGTAGGTTCTTGTCTGAAATTTGCTTGGAGTTCCAATATTAGATATTTATTTGCTCGGCGTTTGTTCATTTCACTAAATAATGAGTTGCACAGCAAAGCATTTTCCCTAAGATTAGCTTTGGGCGTGGGAGACCAAATGGTAAGGATTTTGTTGTTGTATCAAGCAGCCTAGCATGTAATATGGGTTTACCTTTTTAGCGAGAATTTCAGTGTACCTTTTTTACTGACATTGTTTCAAATTATAAACTTTAATAGTAACTCTTTTAAATTGTCCCGTGTGATAGTTGTGGACAAAGACATCACAATTTAAATCGAGCCATTGATGCTCTTGAGATATGAGAAAAGATGAGGAAAAGGATTGGAGATGATCATAAATGAATTGTCGCCTGTGCACTAATACGACTACAACTTTATTTAGATTTTTTTGTTTTTCAGTATTTTGTACATATGTTTTATAAGAAATATATATATAATAAATCTAATATTTGTGGAACTAGCTCTTAGCATTTATTCAACCTTACACGTGCATTGCACGTGCACAATTACTAGTAATCGCCAAATATGCAACGACAGCTTGCCAAAGTTGCCGATTAGGAAATCTTTTTGACCTGCTGATTAGAATTAGACCACCAAATCTGACCAGTTAGGGCCTCCTTATCTCCTCCCCTCTCGTCCCTATCCCTTGCTACAGTCCTTGAGTTCTCTCCAGCGGCTTCCGGGCCGGACCGAGGCTGTCCCTGGCGGCGCTGCCGCTTGGGGATGGCTGAGGCGAGGCGCTGGCGTAGTTAGGTTGTCTAGTAGGTCGTTTTTTTCCCTTGTGAAGTTTGGGAGTAGGTCGCCGGACCCCTGTGGCCGGATCTGGTGCTTCCCTGCGATGGTTTTCCTCGTTGTCCTTCTCTTGTGGCAGGAGCTGTGGCTGATGAGGGAGCCAGAGCTTGGCATCTCCGTCAATAAGGCTACTTTTTCCCTCTGTTCGAGTGCTACTCCGGTGCCATGGCGCGGTGCTGGATGGTGGCGGTTCTGCAGCCTGATGGAGCTTCCAAGGAGGAAGATGAAGTTGGGTTGCTGGGCCGCGGCTCGCTTCAATAAGCGCCCATATGCCTGCTTCAGTGCTGGGATTTTTGATTCGCTGCTCTATCTCCTGGTCGGCCATGGTGGCGAGGGGGAGGTGTTGTGCGGTGTGGTCGATCTTGGCGCTGGAGGAGGTCGGGAGTTCGTTGATACTGCGATTTGGAGAAGACTCTCGGTGACACAAGCTTGGTCGCCGACCCTGGATGCTGGCGGGCAGCAGCTCCAAGCCTGGACGCCGGCGGTGCGTCCGGGTTCGTTCAACCTCCATCGGAGGCCCTCTCGAGTTCTTGCGGTGGCGTGTCATTCCCATCCTGAGCCAAGTGGTTCCGTCCCCGGCTCTCGCGTGGGGGGCTGTCGCAGGACCTCGCTCTTCTTCGGTGCTGGCGAAGAAGACGATGAACTCGTTTGCGTTCCTCTTCTTTCGTCTGGGGTCTGTAATGCAAAAATGGAGGACTTTTTTCTTATTTTGTTTTCTTGCAAGGTCCTCGTTGTAATTTGTAAGGCACCGCTGAATTTTTAATGCAGTATCCATGCCCTTCGGGGCCTATCCCTGTTCAAAAAAATAAAAAAATCTGACCAGTTATTTACCTCAACATTCCAGGTTTGACCCACCCCAGTCTACGACACGCGGGCCCGCAGTAGCAGCCGGTGACCGACTGACAAATGGGCCCGACGACACAATCCCCTCCCGAGATGTCAATGTCATCGTGCGGCCCCACGAACTCCGACACGTCGCCTCTATCGCAGCGCCGACCTTTCTCGACTTACCGCCCATTTCTCTATCCACTCTCTGACCCCGCACCCACTCTCCACCGACAACCGGACCCCACGACCACTCCGGGCCCACACATCGGAACTCTCGTGACACGCATTTTACCGCCCAGCGATTCGAAAACCGAATCCAAGCAAAATAAATAAATCGGAGTCGCGGAAGGGAAGAAGAAAAAAATTAACTGCGGCACACGCACCCGTTCTTCTCGCTTCTTCTTCTTCGTCTCCCGTTGCCTCTTCTTCCCTGCGACCCTCGCCAGCGCACCTCATCGCCGCGAGCGAAGGCCAAGGCGGACACGGAGGCAGCGAAGCTTCGCGTGGCGTGAGGGGAGGGTTCGGCCGCTGACCGCTGATCCGGATCGATCCCGTGAGGCGGAGCGATATCCGGTGGATCGCCGGAGGTAGTGCGGTTAGTAGCCGGTAACCGCAGCCTTTTGAGTTCGGCGGCACTTGTTTGAGTATACGAGTGACTTTTGTTTTCCCACCCTCTCCGGTTGCAGTTGCTGGATTCGGTTCGGTGGGGGATTTTTTTGGAGTTTTCAGGCGGGATTGCGATGGAGGAGTTGCTGGGCACGGAGATCGGGAAGCACGACTACGACTGGTGACGCTCTAATCCCATTTGGTGGTGATCTGATTCGCTTAATTTGTGTGTGATTTCATGTTTTTGTCTTGTTCCTGTGCGATCGGCGAGTCCTTGATGCATGCTTAGTTAAAATTGGGGGGCGCAATGCTCTGTTTTTCAAACGTTTTGGAGTGTGTGGTGTTGTACGAATCATGGTAGGGTACTATTGTCGGTTGTGGCAGGTGTTGATTGTTTCTAGTTGAGGTCTCCAGGTAGTGGATAATTGAAGCAGTTTGGTTTAGGTAGGAGGACTAGTTGCGTCCTATAGGGAAGTGGAGTATGAAACTGGATGGTTGGTCGGTGGGCTCCTTCCTAGTATAGCAAGGGGCGTGACGTACTGTGTATCACTTTATCTTGGAAAGGCGAAATAAATTAATGCACCTTCAACTGTTATGCAGGTCGATAGCATTGCCAACTTTAGGGTGTCTTAACTACTCCCTAAAGTTATGATACTGTAATAATTTAGATAGGTTACTGTAATACTCACAGAGAGATAAGTATTCCACTGTGAAAGCCATTTAGGAAAACTGAAAGATGGAGCAGTAGCAACTGGCTACATACCCATATAAATCGACAACATTTCAATCTGAGTTCAGTTGAGTTTGTAATTTTGTACTAGTATATAATTACTGCAATGTTTCAGTTGCACTTATGTAGTAACATATAAAACCCTTATCACATCTTAATACTGGGGTGAGACAAGTAGATGACAGTTTAGATGTATGATGAACTTTATTCGCATGAGCAGAGCTTACCACAAAAAATGGGTGTCGTGTTGTTGCTCTAGCTATATGCATTTCATGTGTTCTTTGTTGCTCGTATTGTTATGGACAAAACATTTCTCATCTTTGATGTGCACACAGCTACACATCTCTTATCGCTTATCTTCTTCTGATTTTAACATAACTTGTATGCATTCCTCAGGCTTCTTACTCCCCCAGGGACACCCCGTGCTCCTAAACTGGAGGTTGCTGAGAAAGCCCCAGCCTCAAATGTGCCTAAACGAAATATCAACAGATCAGTCTCTACAAGCAGAGCATCAAGGGTTGGCACTATTCACTTCTGATACTTTACATGCTGGTGCTTCAGTTTTCATTACCAAATTGTAGTTTAAAAGTAGTATATCTTACTTTATTGGCTTGTTACATGCTTGTCAATGACCTTCTGTGCATGTGTTATGGCAAGGTACAAGTAAAACTAGGAATGTACTGTACACAGAGTTTAAACTCAAGAGTAACTTGTGTAAAACTATAGTCACACACACATCCACCCACACACGTCCACACACAACATTGGTATCGATTTAATCATTTAAATACTCTGTGAATTCAAGGATGTTATGAACAACCTGTTATACTTAACTGACCTAAATATAGTAATTATCTAGTCGTATTAAACCACTGGAGTCATTTGAACCCGCCTACTAAGTTTTGTCATTTACTCCCTCCGTCCCGATTTAAGTGTCGCAGATGGAATTTCGCAAAAAAAAAAACGTCACAATCCGCAGTCCACCCCGAGCTCCGATTTGGATTGATGTGTAAAATGTCATTTGTACAGCGCTCGCGACACTTAATTCAGGACGGAGGGAGTAGTATGGAACTGTAGACAACAATGTAAAATTATGTTTTGAAGAAGTCTATGTGACTTGAATAGTTGTTCAGGCCTGTAACTTCTGACCTGCAATCACAGAAGTAGGAATGCACGGTCTCTCCATGGCCTTATAATTGACAACTGAATGCGTATCTTACAAATGCAGAAGGTTAAAAAAATTGGTATGCACAGAACAGCGTGGGAAATTCATAGGATATTATACATCTTAATTTGAGGCTTCATAGGTATAGCTTTCACTTACTATGGACCATCATATTTGTTTAAGTTGCAGCAAACTCTATATAAGTCTATTATTGGGTTTCTATTGAGTAATTTTGGAACGTTTTGCAATGTTATACATGTATTTGTATATCCATATGATAAATCTTTATTTGCTTTTAGTTTATGGTAAAATTTTGTCCTGTGAATGCAATTGTAACTTTTCTCCAGTTAGGAATGGGCAATGCATGTACTCCCTCCGTTCCAATATATAAGACGTTTTAGCTATCCAACATGTTGTCTAGATGCATACTTAAATGAGTGTACATACACTAAAATATGTCTACATACATCTACATATATGTGAATGTGGACAAATGCTAAAACATCTTATATTTAGGAACGGAGGGAGTACTTGATATAATCATATTGCCCTGTGCTTCATCTAACCATGGAGCATACTTATCTGTACAACTTCTGCTTGATTTGCTTGGTTGGTTATATGGTGATGATCTTAACTAACATAACTGTATCACATGTTTATTTCAGCTTTCCGTTCATGAGGCAGAGAATGGGCATTCCACAATTCCCACTAGACCAGTGCGAAGCTACTCTCGCTCTTCAATCCAATCTGCTCTTATGCCTAGCAACAACAGGTCATCGGTGCTCACTGCAAGCAATTCTTCTGTCAGTTCGAGACCTACAACCCCATCAAAGCCATCAGCTCCAGGTTCACGTCCAGTGACAGCACGATCATCTACTCCAGCCAAAACTCGTCCGCCTAGTCCAGCCAAAACTCGTCCATCTACTCCGGACAGAAACTGTTCTTACGGTTCCAACTCCATGGCCAACTCAACTGGTGTGAAGAGTAAATCTGCACAGAACTCAAGGTCATCAACTCCAACCTCTCGTCCCCGAATGGTTTCCACCTCATCATCAACCACAGCTCCTGCACCGTGTCGTCCCAGCTCATCCTCTGGTAGAATTCCTGCAATTTGTCGTACTAGCTCTTCCTCAAGCACAGCTTCAGTAAGCCGTTCTAGTTCTCGGTCGTCTACACCTACGCGTCAGCCTGTCATGCGTCCATCTGCTCCACCCATTGGTCGCTCACCATCAGTTGGGCGGATTTCTAGCAGCAGTTTAACATCTAGTGGCCGATCAGTAGCCAGCCGTGGTCGAGTTTCAGCACCTTCGTCAGCACCATCATCCCGTCCAGGTTCTCCAAATTCACGTCCGCGAGCTCCAATTAGGCCACTAGATATTCTAGATTTTCCAAGTGATACTCCGCCTAACCTTAGGACGAAACTACCAGAGAGGCCACTGTCTGCTGGTAGAGCACGGCCAGGAATTGGTTTGGGAGGCAGGTCCCCGAATGCTGAACCAGTTACCTCAGCTCCCGTGAAGAAGATGTCTGTGCCTGCTATTACCCGAACTAAATTTTCTGATGCACCATCCAGGACACTTTCTCTCACCAA